>JAQHUG010000130.1:667004-750259 GCA_028555095.1 Dicrostonyx torquatus
ACAGCACTCCCTTCAATCCCATGGGGGCTCCCTTGATATGCCTTTAGAAAATATTTTACCCTTTTGTCTAAAACTGTCTTGTCTGGAACAAGATGAAACCTGAGCCTCACACATTTTGAAATTCCAGAAATAATCAAGGCACCCTAATCCACTGGCGTGAATTGCTGAGAATGAGGGTGAAGAGGAGCCGTGTTTATTTCCTAGATCTGCCTCAACAGAAGCTGCCATCCAGTGTGCTTGTTGCCCACCACGGGTTTGGCTTCATATCCACACAAAGGTAAGCACAGTTACAAAGGCCAGATCCACTCAGTGGGTTTAGGAACCTGTGCCATCAAACCATGTATTCCCCGAGGCCGTCAGATGGATCTGAATCTAAGCCTCAAGATTATTAAATACTGAGTATTTCTGTACAATGACCCATCACAAATTCAGGTTTGAAATAACAATTCAAGAAGACTCTTCTCTCTTTCCTAGCGGCTTTTGGCAGAGGAGACACAGATATCCACGTCTTGTGCAACATGTGTGCTTCCTTGAAAAGAAAGAATGGTAAAATACTATAAAAGTTATCAATAAGTTCCAAGCTTGCCATAGCCAAATGAGTGCACATGGATGGCCTGAATTCTTGGTTACCATTCCTTGGCAGGATTGATATAATTTTATTACTTACAGCAAATTACAATCCACGTTGTTCAAAAACTCTACCTGCTAAAGACCAGAACCAAACTCCATTTTATCTATTTTTTTTTCTTTTCCTCTCTACTTCTCCCTCTTTGATTAATCATGGATAACAAGTCCAGGCTTGCACGCATCTAGAAGAATTTTGAAAGGGAAAAAAATAGCATCTTTGAAGGTTGAAAAGGGTCATTTCTTCCTGGACTACCCGAGTGTGGATTCTCTCTTGACTGTCACTCCAGGTTATCCAAACCATGCGCAGAACCTTACAGTATTAAAGAAATAGCTTCTGAAAGCCAGGTCCTGGTCAGCTCAGCCAGTATAGGGTTTACCTTGCACGCAGGAGGACCCAAGTTCTATCCCCAGAACCCATGTAAAAAAAACAAAAAACAAAAACGCCGGGTGGTGGTGACGCACACCTTTAATCCCAGCACCCGGGAGGCAGAGGCAGGCGGATCTCTGTGAGTTCAAGACCAGCCTGGTCTACAGAGCTAGTGCCAGGACAGGCTCTAAAGCCACAAAGAAACCCTGTCTCGAAAAACCAAAAAAAACAAAAACAAAAACAAAAACAAAAAACAAAAAAACTTAGACATAGTAGAATGAGTTTGCAATCTAGCCTAGCATTTGAGAGGTGGAGACTACTGGGGAGCTAGCCTAGCCTAGTTGGTAAGCTTCAGGCCAGAGAGAGACCCTGAAAGGAAAAAAAAACAGCAAAAATCAAGGTGAGCTAAAGGCGGGAGATCAACTCCATGTGCACATGCTTATCCACACCCTGGAACGAACACACACACACACACACACACACACACACACACACACACACACACGAAATATTGACTGAAAATATTATCTTACAGATATATAACCCATGTCCCATGCCAGGTATGAGAACTGACCCCTTGCAGGATGTTTAGGCCAGGTACTTAACATTTTTTGAAAATAAAGTGTGACCTCAGGTAGGACTTTGTTTAGCTTATTTGGGAATGTTCTGTCCATCTCCAAGTCCCTGTAAACATTCTGATACAGGCTCACAGGCTTTCTGGCCTTTGGAACAGCCCTAAGCAGCTACAGCTGTGTCTCAGGGCTGGCTGGTGATCCTTAGCCTCAGAGAGCACGCACATATAATGGGCCCCACCAGTGTTTTTGTACACAGAACTGGCACTCAGAAGCCCAGTCCAGGTAGTTTAGCCCTATCTTGGAGAAATCTGTTCACATTGCATTCTATCTCAGCTACATGAAGCGGACAGGTGTAACAATCAAAGCCCCAACACTGATTTTATGTCTATCATAAAAAGCGTCGGAAAGCAGGGTGTGGTTATTCAAAGTTCATTGCTAATTTCACCTTGCAAACAATCTCCCTCTGCTGCAACTGTGAGCACACTTGAATTTCTGTTTAAATTTGGAAGGCCAGGGAGAGAATCCAAGCGTTTAACCCACCGTGTGGCTTGCCTTTTCAACTCAGGGCACACTTGGGTTTCAAGCCGGTACACAGTGAGCCTCCAGGCTGCTGAGTTATTTTTAGGGCACTGATGGTACTCTCCAAATGTATTGGATGACCGCTCTTGATGACAGTGTTATCCTGGTGATGGTCTAGGCAAAGGGCACAGTGGTGGAAATAGCCTTGAATCCCAGGACAGGCGGCATGTGGCCTGGTCCAGACAGCCATTAACCAGCGCCCAGAACATGTTTAGTTTTCTTGATTAGAAAGTACCAATGTAGGGCTAGGGGCACAGCTCAGTGATAGAGTGCTTTCATGTCATGGACAAGGCACAGGTTTCCTCTCTAGCAAAAAGAAAAATGGGACATTAGAGGGAGAGGAAGGAGCAAGAAGTACCCATCCTAGAATGAAGGGTCCCACCCACCCCCCTATTTAACGATGTCTATTGGTTATCCCAGATTTAGGAGAAAACCTGTGCATATACTTGAGTGTTATTTATTTTATTTCTAATGTAAACTATTCAGGGTCATTCTGCCAAAGCTATGTTTTCTCTGGTAACAATCGAAAGGCATATTTGTTATAGAAAATTACAGATTGATAGCAAGATACACAGGAGAAAATCAAATGCACCCACAATTCTTCCTCTCAGAATAGCTATCGACATTTCGGAGCAATTGATTCTGGGCTTTTCCTGCATACAAATAACACACAGGGCAGTGTACAAACACCAGCTCGTTCCGCTCCACACTCAAATATTTTTCCTTGTCATGACATAGTTTCTGTAATTCATTTTAAATATCATTTTATCATATCAGTTCTCTGACATTTATTTAAACATTTTTGTTTTGTTAGGCATTTATATTATTTTATTGATCATTACAAAGGAGTAAAAATCAATACTCTTATACATAAGGTTCATCTTTAGTTGCTACTTAAGACTGGCTCCATAAGGGACTTTGTCTTCTCGTTGTTTAACTTCAGTGCTCAAATATTTTTCCGATGAGTGCATTCTTGTAAGTTTCTTGTATTACATTGAAGGGTACGCCCATATTTAGAATGTTTGACACATAATGTCAAGTTGTCCTCAATATGATAGCATCTGATTGAATTTTCCTTCCTCCTTCTTCCCTCCCTCCCTTCCTCCCTCCCTCCCTCCCTCCCTCCCTCCCTCCCTTCCTTCCTTCCTTCTCTCTTCCCTGCCTCCCTCCTTCCTTCCCAAGGTCTTATGCATGCCAGGCTGCCCTCAAATGCATGATGTAACAAATGACCTTGAACTTTTGATCCTAAGATTGGAAAGTTCAGAAGCAGGTCAGGCTTCAAGCATGACATGAGATCATCCTGTCACCAAATACTGTCTCCTCCCAGCTTGTTTCTACTATTATCTGATTGGTTTGTCCTTAAACTGGTCCCCTCAAGATAGGGAAGGACCGTTGGCAGTGCCAGGGCAAGGCTACTTTGTTGGCATCTGATGGGAGGGTGCAGGCTGAGGACAGGCAGGTCAGATCCCAATATCCTAAGTCTGACCTTCCTTGGGGGCTGTACCCCCAAATGCTTCAAGTTCAGTCTTGAACCTGCTCTTAGAGGCCAAGGTCAAGCAACTGCTGCGTGACTAGACACCAAGCTCCACTGAGCGTCCCGACCCAACCAAATCCTTGAACTTCCCAAAGTGTGTTGGTTTCTGATGGCACAGCCCTGGAACTGAAGGTGTCATAACCCCACTAGGTGGGGTGCCATGCTTGTTAGATACACAACTGTGTTGGATGCACAGAAATGGTAGACTTTGGAAGCAATAAAACAGTACATTGGTAATTTGCATTGATTTTTTTTTAAAAAAGTACTGATTTTCTTGGGTAAAAATGTACTGTTAACGCTTAATTTTTCACCCTAATGTGTTTCTGGACCATTTGTTTTTCTTTTAAAGTAACTGTCTATTTTTTTTTAAATGAGGCAAAACATTTGAAGCTGAGCAATGATTTGTGAATGTGGGGTCAACAGGGTAGAGTCCGGTCCATCTCAGGGCCCCCCTTGAGGTTAGTGACTAAAATGGCCTGAGCTTCATGGTGCAGATAGACCCGGCTTACAGTTAAGAGTTATGGCTGCAAGGCCATTTAGTGTCACCTGGCCAGACACTCTGCCTGTGATAGGACACAATATCATGCCAAGAACTGTTTCAAAAGCTCTATCATTGCCTGTTGCAGCCAGCACTCCAGAAATCTGTTCTGGGATTTGTTTAGGAGGGTGCTCTATAATATGCTAGTATGTGGTTTGAAAGAAAATGGTCCCCAAAGGGAGTGGCACTGTTAGGAGGTGTGGTCTTGTTGGAGGAAGTGTGTCACTGTGGGGGCGGGCTTTAAGGTCTCTTTTTCTCAAGTTTCCCTCAGTGCGACAGTCAGTCAACTTCCTGTTGCCTGCAAGATGTAGCTCTCTCAATTCCAGCACCACCTGTACATATGGTATACAGGCACACCTCACTCCCCTTCATGATCATAACGGATTGAACCTCTGAAACTATAAGCGGGCCATCCCCAATGAAATATTTTCTTTATAAGCTTTGCCGTGGCCATGGTGTTTCTTCACAGCAATGGTAAACCCTAACTAAGATGGCCAAGATAACATCTTTGCTCAGCACCGACACCTTTAGGAACACAAGACAGCTCCAGGTGTCTGGCCCAAGTGACAGCACTCGGCATCACAGCCTGGATGTGATATGATCCTCTTTCTTGCTTTTGATCTCCCTGAAACCTTGTAGCTTTTCATCTTGCCTATGGCATGTGGGGGAGGATATCTTCTGGGCATAGGATATCTTCCTCTATAACCCAAAGAGGCCCCAACAGGTACTGCACTTTTTTTCTAAGCGCTAGGAGGTAGAAGATACAAACATTTTTTCTTTATTTTAGAGGGGGCATCTAAACTTTTACTCAATTCCTTGAGAGTTGTGGGGTTTGTCTCTATTTATCTATATTCTCTTTAAAGCCATGCATTCTTATCTGCGCCTTTGCTTCTGTTTTTGCTCCTTTTGGTCTGACACTATGACTGTCTGTTACATATGGGTTAGACATATAATCTGTGTCCCTGAGGGTGTAGATAAAATGTAGATAAGTTCTTCTCCAGAAAGTTCTAAACCCCTCTGAAACCTGAGGAGCACAATTTTTACTCCATGTGGTCATAGCCACATTTATTCTCCGAGTATCCCACAGTGGTCAGCCATTAGGCTCCGCTTACAGCACGCTAAGGCTTCTCTAGCCCGCATGCGCAAACTTTGCCTGTTCTCTCTCCCACAAACAGGTTCCAAAGGCTTTGAACCACATGGTGCTGCCGTCACAGTAACATCCCCCCACTCCTGCTATCAGTTTTATGTGTCCTTCAGAATGTTTGTCATTGTGACAGATACCCGAAAGAAATCATTTAAGAGACATTTATTTTGGCTCCTGTTTCTTTCTGGTCCATGGTTATTTGTATCTATGGCTTCGAGCCTGAGCTGAGGAGGAAAAATGACAGCCATAGGAAGGAGGTGGGAAAGGCTGCTCTTCTTGGGATAGCCATGGAGCAGGGTGAGGGAGAGGAGAGAGCAGAGGACAAGGTCCATCCTTCCAGGGCCTCCCTCCAATGAGCTACTTCTCCAAGCTGACCCCACCTGTTCTTTTTTGCCGTCTCCCATTGTCTCATTATATTACAGATCTACCAAAAGAATGAACTCGTTGTCAAGGTCACACTAGTATACACTCAGTTCTCCAAGGTCCACCAGGCGGCAACAGTCTGAACACTCCATGAGCTAGTGGCGAACTCGTCTGACTCAGACCACAGCGAATGCTTAACTGCTTCATAATGTGCACTTGGCTGTTGTTTTGTCTAATGGCTTCTAGTCCCATTCTCATTTTCTTCCCCTTGCAAAAATCCAAGTCCATCCAAACCACTTCAGTAGTTCCTTGATCATTTGTAGTCTTGAATTTTACTGTCTCCGGCTTTCATGTTGACAGTTTTTACTAGCCTATCCTAAGGTTGAGCAATTCTTTCTTTGGCCACCTCTGCTTTTCCATTTAACCCAATCAGTGGTTTCTAAACTTCAGTTATAATCACTGCAATAGAATCTTCATATCTTAAATGTTCATTTCTTTGCTTATAGAATATTTCTTTGCTTATAGAATATATATATACATATATGTATGTATAGTCATTTCCTGCTAAGTCAATATCTGAATCATCTCAGAAATTGGTTCTCATCAACTGCTTTAGTTGACTAGAGAGTACAGTTCTCAATATCTTAGCATTTCTGCTTTTTTTAATTATTGAAAAGGGCCTTTGGCAATTGATATTGCATTTTTTAAAATTGCTGTGATGCTTCTTTTATGAATATTGACTTTTTGGTTAAACAGTAATTAGGCTGCTGCCTTAGACATATGGGGTTTTGTTTTAGACTTCTTTAAGACTGTACTTCCGAAGTATCCCCCAAGTTCTGGCAACTTGACAGAAATCAGCATACAAACACTTTGTCTCCTGAAGATTTTTGTCTGGACATGATTTTAGCTCTTTTGGGATGAATCCAGAGCAGATCTTAGGCTTGAATGTAGCTCTTAATGCCAAAGTACCCCTTCGGGGTATCTCACTTGGCTCCCAGGATGCGAATGAGTTATAGGCACAACTGAAATTTCAATGGCCCTTAACACTTGTTTGACCTCTTGTAAGTTGTTTTTCCTTGATGATGTCTCTCTGGTAAGCTTTAGAGTGTATGGCCCTGTATAGAAATGGCCCAACCCACAATACTTTATAGGGCATGTAAAATTCAAGACTACATGTATCTGGCCCATCTTTTCTGCCTTTCTGGGTTCCCTTACCTTACCCTGTTAGGAATGCATCATCTGTTTTTTTTTTTTTTAACAAACCAAAACCAAATAGGTTTATGTATAGATTTAACTCAGTTGGTAGAGTACTTTCCTAGGGTGAAAGAGCTCTAGGTTCAATCCACAGCACCCTATACACGGGTGTCATGTTCATACCTGTAATCCCAGCACCCAAGAGGCTGAAAGTGGAGACATTCAAGGTCAGCACTGGATGCATAGCAGGTTTGAGGCCAGCCTGGGCTTTGTGAGACCCTGATTCAAAACGCCACTACCAGTGACAGAACTATGCCATTGACCTGTGCAGTTTAGTGGCTGCGATGTATATTCACTAATATGCCTGAACATAGCACCTCAGTACTGTCTGGTAGCAGAGTGCGTTAGGAAGAAACAGCTACAATGACATTGGAAAAGTTTATTAAGAAAATTTGCAGCTATATTTTGATATGATAGATTTAAAGCCTGTGCTGCTAAGGTTTTTGGGAGTTTGGCAGCAGCTAGAGCCGTCTGGGAAGAGGGAACCTCAGCTGATAACTGCCTCTATCAGATTGGCAAGTCTGTGGGGGCATTTTTCTTGATAAATGATTGAGGACAGAGGAGAATCCAGTTCACTGTTGGAGTTATTACTCCTGGGCAGGTAGTCCAGGGTGAAGGGTTAATGACCTCAAGTGAGCTGAGAAACTCCTGACTCAGTACATGGATAAGAACATCTGTCTGAAAAAAAAAGTCCACATAGCGATGAAAACATCTGCAGGCAGTTAGGAGATGGGAACCTCCTGACATGAAAGTCAGCATGTCATGAGACTCTCTCTTGGTATTTACGATGACCCTGAGACTTCAGGGGAGAGATCTGCAGATTGAACTTTTTACCCCCAATTTCCCTTTCTGCCCTGTAAAACACCCAAGCCCACTGTGCTTGGCCTAGTATCCACTGCTACAGAGAGCTACTGCCCTCCATGGTTCTGAAAGTACAACCTGCTTCTACTGAGGTCAGTCTTCCCTTTCTTTCATTTTGACACTGCCTCCATCAACCCTGATCCAACACTGGGAAGATGGGTACTGAACAAGCTGATCCAGCCATGAGAAGCAAGCCAATAAGCAGCACTCGTCCATGGGCTCTATGTCAGTTCCTGCCTCCAGATTCCTGCTGAGTTCCTGCCCTGACTTGCCTTCAGGAGGGACTGTAAATGGTAAGATACAATGAAACTATTCCTCCCCAAGTTGTTTCTGGTCCTGGGCTGTATCACAGAGTGGAAAGCACATTAGAACACAACCCATCCTAACTATGAATATCCGGAGTGTGCAATCTGAGAATTCTTAACCATGTATCCGAGTGTTTGCACACAAGTGTATGTATGTAAAGCGACTGCCTCAGTCAGGATCATAGATTAAGATTTCCAATGCTAGCCTGTATCTCTTTACACCCCTGCCCTCTGCTCTAACTGATCTGCTTGCTGTAGCTATGAGTTAGTTGACTTCTAGATGTAATATAGAAGGCATGCCTCTCTTCTCAGTACAATATTGTCGAGGTTCACTTATGTTGCATGGGCAGTTTGCAACGTTGTGATTTTAAGTCCTGTTCTCTGTGTTGGTTCTAGAACAATCTGCCTTTCCATTACCACCTACAAACCTTTTATTTACTTCAAATCTCATTATAAATAAATCTGAAACCAGACGGTAGGACTCATGGCTACAAGTCAGTAATTGGGAGTCTGAGGCAGGAAAATTGCTATTAGTTTGAGGTCAGCCTGAGTTACAGAGTGAGTTTAAGACCAGCTGAGCTACTAAGTGAGATGCAGTCTCAAGAAAACGAAATGTTTTCTGTACAAAAGTGTGTGCATATCCTGTTGTTAGTTTTTCGTAAATGTATCAAATGCATTTTATTAGATGGGGATTGTGTAATTCATGTTTGATGGGGATTGTATAGTTCATGTTTGTTTATTAGATGGGGATTGTATAATTCATGTTTATTAGATGGGGATTGTATAATTAATGTTTATTAGATGGGGATTGTATAATTCATGTTTATTAGATGGGGATTGTATAATTAATGTTTTAAGAAACAGTTAAACTTGTGCATAAGTTTAATGAGTTATATTTATTTTCATCTTCATTATCTTCATATCTGTTTAAAACTTCATTTTGCCTTGTGAAACCAGTGTGTTTGTCAACTTACTGGCATTTGGAAAATTTCTAGTTAGCTTTTTGTTTTCAGGTTATTTGTCTTCTTCTTCTTCTTAATTTCAACAACAGAAACAAAATTTCAGACTTCTAACCCCATCACAATTTCAGAATTTCAGGGTTTTCTCCCTTTGCCCAAAAATGTTCTATTTTATTAAGTAGTCCATGTGGGTGTGAAAATTATATATTATCCTACACTTATCTCATGCTATTTGCACTAATACTGGCTTGTTTGTCCTAAACTTCTATAACTTAATAGTAGAGGTGTTCTTTTTTTTTAACCTTCAAGTTACTAAGAACAAGTTCTTAAAATCTCCATAGGAAAGTGGGTGTCAGTTTCTTCTTAGTTCTGTCAACTTTTGCTTTACGAGTTTTGAAGTTGTGAGTTTGTTTTGAAACAGGGTCCCACTGCATATCCTTGACTAGCCTAGAACTCATTGTGTAGACCAGGCAGGCCTCATACTCACAGACATCCTCCTGCCTCTGCTTATCAAGTGCTATGATTAAAGGTGTATGGCACCATGTCTGGCTAAATCTGCATTATTACGGGTATTAAGACATATGATTCTTTCCTCCTGGTTTGATCTTTTTTATTGGTTTGAGACATCCCTATCTCATATCAAATTATTTTGCCTTAAATTCCATCTTATATAATATTAACAGAGCAAACCTTTAAGCTAGCTGCTGCAACGTTTTTCTACTCTTATTTTATTTTTTCCATTTGATATTTTTTGCTTCTTTATCAAAAATTAGGTGTTCGAAAGTGTGCAGATTAATATCCGGGTCTTCGATTCGGTCCCATTGATCCTCCTGTCTGTTCTTATGCCAGTACCAGGCTGTTTCCAGTACTGTAGCTCTGTAGTAGAGTTTGAAGTCAGGGATTGTGATGCCTCCAGAAGTTCTTTTATTGTACTGGATTGTTTTGGCTATACTGGGTTTTTTTTTGCTTTTCCATACAAAGTTGAGTACCATTCTTTCGAGGTCTGTGAAGAATTTTGCTGGACATTGCCTTGAATCTGTAGATTACTTTTGGTAAAATTGCCATTTTTATTATGTTAATTCTACCTATCCAAGAGCATGTGAGATCTTTCCCCTTTCTTGTGTCTTCTTCAATTTCTTTCTTCAAAGATTTAAAGTTCTTGTCATACAAGTCTTTCATTTGTTTGGTTAGAGTTACTCCGTCTATTCTTATTTTAAATCGAGTTGTCTTTATGTGTGCTGTAGTGTCTCGCACATCTGCTTGTCTCATATTCAATTTGAAATTATTTGGTGTGTGTTTAAGAGCATCTGCTTCTTCTGAGTTCGTTGCTGGTATGGTTGGAGTGAAGTCTACCAGCTCGGTTTCCGTTTGCTCCATCCAACTCCTACTTTATTCCCCTTTTCCTGCCATTGTGCTCCTTCCAGCAGGTTTTTCCCCCTGAAATTATATCTGCATGTAATTGATATTTTAGCAGTTGCAAACAGAATTCTGAAATTATTCCAGTCTACTTTTAATTGGCAGGAAACTTTAACCCCTCTGCTTGTTTTTTTTTCTTTTGCTGCTTTATTGAATATATTCACACCACATAAAACTGTCTTGTATCACTTTAGAGTTTCATTAGTCTCTTTTGCTGACACATACACTTACCCTTTCAAAGTTCTCCGTGATTTTCCTTGCAGCAATCATTTTTACTATATCTTGAACAATGTCCTTAAACCTTTTCTTTAAAACTAGCTAGCCTTGCCTTGGTTCACCTGCTTAGACTACATTGTCGAAAGTCTTTCTATTGTTTTTCTTTCTTCAAATACCTTCCCCTGTACAAACCTGGAATTTTAGGTTGTCAGCTCCCAACCAACGCCTGTCTCCCTTTCTCTCCACTCTCCTTTCTTTCCTGTGCTGGGGCTCAAACCTTGGGCCTTGCCATGTTAGATGGGTGTTCTTGCTTATGGTGCTACGGAAATGATGTGTCTGACTTCATCAGTCTGTGCCGAAGTCAGCTGATATTCTCTCAATCTTTCCTGGAGGCTAAGGCATGAATTTGTATTTCTGAAACTGCTTTTAAGGCCCATTCATTGTATCCTCTGTCACTAGTGGCTTAACCCTGTAGGGCACAGTGAGGATCCAGTTATGTTCCTCCTGTGTGTGTTCAGTTGAAATTCGGGAATCCTATCACATTCACAAAGAATATCGGTATTGTTTCATCACTTTTCTCTTTTCGGAGTTTCATGTTTTTTTTTTTAAAAATATTTTCAACACTTTATTCTCTCTTTTCCACTGAGAAGAAACATTGCACTTCTGAACATCAAGTGGCATCTACAGCTGCATCCTTTACTTTAGTCTTGACGCTGCCCTCTCCCGTTCTCTGCTCATGTTATTTCTTTTCTTACCCCGTGCTGTCATTCGGTTATTTCCATCATCCTATCTTTGTGTCATTCGGTTATTTCCATCATCCTATCTTTGTGCTCGCTAAGCCTGTCTTCTGCGCCGTTCTGGTTGACCCACCCAGTGGCTACTGAATGTCCATTTAACATTCCTAAAAATTATTCTCTTCTGAAGTGATCCTTATTTGATTGATCTTGGCTGCATTTTCATGGATTTTCTTTATCATCATATTTGCAGTTATTCTGAGGTGCTTGTATGTTAACCCCTATATGTGGATCTTTTCTGTGTGTGCTTTTATTATTTTTTCTCTGCCTTCACTTTCCCCCTTGCTTCTTCCTATGTCTAGAAATCTCATCCTGAACTCAGCTAGCATTCTTTATTTTGTTATTCCCCCTACTGTCTGTTGAATCTGTATTGGTAGGCATTTAAATGATTGACACATTGCCTCAATGATGTCACAACTTGGTGTGAAGATTTCCTTTTCTTAGGGTAAATGGTTTTTATCCATATCCATGGCCTAAGAAAATGAGAAAGTGGATTTCACCCTTGGTGCATATGAAGGTCTTTCAAAATGTGTGTGTTTTGACCAATTTGTAAGCCCTCATTTACTTTTAAATTCAAAGACTGGCTCCAAGATTTTTCTGCTTTGGGTTTCTTAGTTTCCCTGCCCCTGGGCTCTAGGGCAAAGTCTCAGTCTTCCTCATAGCATACTTTCCACTGCGTAAAACTGGCTTTCTTTGCCTGGATTCGCTTCCCCTGTACAAAGCTTGGAAAAGAATTTCAGAAACAAATTAAGCCAACGCGAGACTCGGCTGACCTATTTCCACTCTCGAGGTTTGTATCTATGAATTGCTTGTTGGCCAGTGCTTTCCAACAATTGCTTTCTGTATTTTGTCCTGATGTTAAGGTAAGTATGAGGCCTGCTACTTTAGCATGGCTGGAACCTGATTTTTAGAAGCCAATCAACACAGAAAGGATGTTTTTGTTAAAAATGACTTTATTTAAAAAACAATGTGGCTGTTTTTTAGTTTTTTATTCTATGCACATGTATGTGTACCTGATTGTATGCATAGGTGTCATGTGTGTGCAGACGTCCCAGGAGGTGGAAGGGGGCATCGGACCACTTGGGCCCAGGCAGATAGACAATTGTGAGCTACCAGATGTAGGTGCTTGGCAGCCACACTGGAGTCCTCTGCAGGAGCAAGTGCTCTCAACTTCAGAGCCGCTTCTCCAGCCCCTGTGTTTCTTCGTCTTTCAGATCATCACACGGACAGGTCTTGAAGAATGTTATGTAGCAATTATTGTGCTTATTTAATTGGATTTTCAATGAATTCATCTTCTAAAACTGCAGGGATTTAAACGAGTTAAGGCCAGTTAAGAGGCAAAACTTTGAGAGGAGTCTTTCAGGAGATCCACCGGCTTGAGACAGAAATCTTCATGGCGTTGGAATTGTTTCCTCCACTCTTTGTGGATGTGTAGTTCTGGTCCCTGCAAACAGTGCTGAGGGTCCAAGCACGAGAGTGGCATGCTTGTTAGTGTTAGTACAGGTATTGCCTAGATACACAATGGTAATCCGCATTATGAGGAGAATGGTAAGGATACTCACAAGACTGCATGGCTTCTTATCTATACCATGACTGGACCGAGACAGGGAATGAAGATGGAGGTAGACAAGCTTCTAGGTGTGCATCTATGCAGTGCCTTACCTCTACCCCTACCCATGATATCCCCACGACTGCCTGAACGTCTGAATATCTCTCTTTCCTTCCCCAGTGGCATTCCTGTGTAATCACAGATGGAGAGATACCCCAGAAATCTGGAGCCTAGAGGGAGAACTAGAAGGGACAGAATAGCTAGCAGCTGATGGCATGCAGAAGTGTCAAATAAAGAAAGCAGGCAGCCTATCTATGTGCTTAAAGAACTCCATTTAGAAAGCAATTCAGGAAGCTGTGCCAAGGAGACAAATGCCAATACATTAGCTAAAAAGCACACTGAAGAGTGAAAACACAGTCAGGATTTCTGTTACATTTTTGCTCTAATTCTACAGGATCTTGTACAAATCCAGAGACCTTTCTGGACTAAGTTCGAATTCACCTAAATAGTTAAAGGTTTATATACACATATATGTAACATAAAGAATCACACCTATCTCTTTTGATTGAAAGAGTACGATTCATGTTACTCTCACAGAACCACAGGCAGACAATCTGAACATTTTTACTCTATTTTAATTTGTCTTTCTATTTTTATCTGTTCTACACTGCATTGAAATTCTTTCCTCCACCCCCACCCAAGATCAATAAAACAAATGACAGCTTGTGCTAGCAAGGATGTGGACTAAGGGGAACACTTCTCCATTCCTGGGGGTGGGGTGGCAAACTTGTACAGACATATGGAAATCAGCGTGGCATTTACTCAGGAAGATGGGAATAGATCTATCTCAAGATCTTGTTATTCCACTCTTGAGCAAATACCTAAAGGACTCTGCATCCTACAAGAGACACACTTGCTCAACCATGTTCATTGCTGCTCTATTCATAACTGGAAACAGGCTAGATATTCATCAATGGAAGAATGAATAAAGAAAATGTGCATTATTCAATAAAACATCATTCAGCTGTTCAAAGAAAGTAAAATCATCAAATGTGAAGGTAAATGGATGGATTTAGAAAAAAAAATCATCCTGAGTGAGGTAATCCAGATCCCAGAAGCTAAATATGGTACCACTTACATGTGGATGATTGCTGCTAAGTCTTTGATAGCAGGCCACAAATCCACGTAACTACAGAAGTTAGGTATATAGTAAGGTAATAGAGAGGAAAGATGGATCCCCCTAGGAAGGGGAAATAGAATAGATAGCTATGGATGGATGGGGAGGGGGTAGGATGGGAGGATCATACTTGGAAGGGGAGGGAAGAGGGTACTAAGGGAGGGGACACAGGAAGGGACAGCTAAAACTAAGGGCCATTTGAAGTGTCATATGGAAACCCAATACAGTAGAATATTGTGTGTGTGTATAATTTCATATATATATATATATATATATATGAAATAAATTGAAATAAAATCACCAAATAACAAGGAGACAAAGCCCCAACTAGACATCTCTCATTACCAAATGAACCCTCAAGGTCCAAGAATGGGTTACAGCTAACCGTATTGTTGACCAAAGGGACCCCAAATAAACCAGGCTATCACTTTGCCTCAGTTTGTGGTTGCTCTTCTCAAACTGAGGTAAAGCCCTATAGCTGAAGATAATGCCTATACATATCATTCAACACGGAGAAATCAAGCTGGTGCCTACCTAGAGCCTTGACCCCTGATGAGTGTTCACAGATACTCTGCATGTTACCAGAGGAGAAATGTAAACACCAAGCCAGCTACAAACCATTTGGTTTACAATGATGACTTACCTGCAAGATACACTGGTGTAATAGTGGCACGAACCTTGTAGGAGTAACCAACCAATATCTGCATGGATTTAAGGCCTACTGCATGAGAAGGAACTCATACTAAACACTGCTCAGGTGGCCAAGAACCTGAGGCTAGATAGGCCATGGATCTGGGGAAATACAAACACTATGGTTTTGCTGAAGAAACGTATCAGTAAAATAACTTCTAATGGCACTCTGCTATACTCATAGGTCAGCGCCTTGCTCAAGTCATCATCAGAGAGGCATTCTTCTGCGGTATATGGGAACAAAAGCAGTGAACCAAAATGGAGCAAAATGCAGAAAGAGAGAGACCTTGGAAGATTCAGTCCTCATTGAGATGTCTCCATCAAATGCTTCCCCTTGGAGCTCAGGGGACCCTGAGGAAGAGGAGACAGACATATTGTAAGAGCCAGAAGTGAAGGAGGACATCAAGGAAACGAAGCCTTTTAAACACAGGAGGGCTAATACACATAGGAGCTCACAAAGACTGTGGCTGTGTGTACATGGCCTGCACTGGTCTAAGCCCGATTAGGTCTCAGCATCGAGGAGAAAGTGGACGTGTGCCCCCATTCCTAACCCCGAAGCTATCGCCAGGTGATAACCACATGCAGAGGAAAAGTTAGCTTTCCGCAATGGCGTCTGACTGGGTATACAATCGACCCATAAGGACAGCCCTGTACCCAGCAGTAGGTGGCCAACACAAAACCAACTCAATTGCACTTTTGAGGAGTCCTTGTTTCAGAATGCTCTGCCTGGGTGTTCTTCCTCCTTTTCTTTTTTCTTTTCCCCCTTATAGGTTTTTGCTTATATGATTGCTAGTGCTGTGTTTCTGGGGATTTCTGTTTGAGCGAATGTGTGAATCTGCATCCGCATGTATTTCCTGTGTTTTCCCTGTGGCTCTCTTTCTCCCGGTAGTTTGTTTCCTTTGTCCTATTTTGGTTTGTATGTTTTTATTTTATCTTCTTCTTCTTCTTTTTTGTTTTAGATGCCTGTTTGTATTCTAATGAGAGAGAAAAAAGAAGTAAGGTGGGGGAGGATTTGGGGAAGGGGAAACCTGAGTCAAAATAGCTCATATTTTTAAAAATCTCTTTTCCAAAAGGAAAAAAGTCCTTAGCCTTGTGTACCTGACAAGACAGCATTCTCTGTTCGCACTGGAGATCAGAGTCAGTATAGCATTTTAAAGAAGGCTTTCTGCTGACTTAAAAGGGCAACCCAAGGGATGAATCAGTTTGTTCGCAACTTTCCTCGTACATGTGACCAAGTATCTGACGAAAAGCGACATCATGGGGGTGGGGTTGATTTTTGGCTTGCAGTTTGAGAGGGTGTAGCCCACCACAGGGTCGGTGAGGTTAAACAGTAGCCAATAAGCAGGTGGCGCTGGGCTACAAAACCTCTAGCCCTGCCCCCAGTAGCCCACTGCCTCAGGCTCCATCCTGCTTCTCTGAGGCTCAAGTCAGGTTCCACCAGGGCCAAGATCAGACAAATGAGCCTAGGTGGGACATTTCACATTCAAGCCACAAACGGAACAAAAGGAATTTATAGTAAGTCACTAACTCACATTTGGATGTTTTTCTAATTTAGGGAGAATGATTAAGTAGTATTTTACACTGTGTGTGTGTGTGTGTGTGTGTGTGCACACGCGCGCGCGCCGTGCGCTTGTGAGTGTGTGTGTGGAGCTCAGAGGACAACTCTTGAGAGTTGTTTCTGTCCTTTTACCATGAGGATTCTGGGGTTTGGACTCAGGTCATCAGGGTTGGCGGCAAGTGCCGAGCCATTTTATCAGACCCCAATAGACATATTTTTCTTCCTTTAATTTTCCTTTTCTTTGTGTTCTCATGAGTGAAGTGTTATCATTAGTTCACACACACACACACACACACACACACACACACACACCAAATAAGCCACATATGGGATTTATTTTTCCCCACGGCTTTCTTACGTTTCGTGGGTGGTATAGTTGTCCAAAATAAAATCAGCCCAGAGCAGACATTATATATATTTGGCCATTACACCCTCACCTTTCTTGGAAAATGTAACCCTAAATCACATGTGAGTGTGATTTTTATATGTGCTAAATATTTTACTTGGTGTCCAGAAAACACTATCTTAGCTAGACCGGTGAGATTGGGAGGGTAAAGTAGCTATGATTAGTGTGTATCACAGGCTGCAGAAGTATCCATGATTACTGTGTATCACAGGCTGCAGAAGTTTTAGAAGGTAGGAAATGCAAGTCTACCTCTTCATTTTCGTACAACCTTTCTGAATTCCTCACAATTCTTTCTAATTATCCTGTACTGTCTCCTGAGACAGCCTTTCATCCCAGGCCGGATGAGCTCTAAACAATAGACCGTACGGCCTTGCTTCAGCTCTTATTTGTTTAAGGCGTTTTTGGAAAGTGATTGGTGAGTTTGGTGCACGATGATTGCTTTAACTGGGTGGCCACATTTGTGATATATTTTAGCAGCAAAACCATGCCGTTCCATGACAACCAGAAGGAAGCGGGTAGAACATGAAGGTCTCATAGGGACCTCGTGAGAAACAAGCGTTTAACCCCATGTAGCAGCCAAAATGTGGGAAGAAAGGGCCGCTTTTCTCACAGGGAAGCCAGCGAATCGCTCAGCATATTCATTTGCGTTTGTCAAAGCCAAAGGGCAGGCCCCACACAAGAGGGCTCTCTTTGGAGCACTGGTCTGACATAGCATTAAAATGTGCTCTGCGTTAAAGGGAATATGCAAAACCTCCTCCATGTGGTTGGTCTTTCTTGGCCCACAAGACTCAAAGGGTCTAGAAATCCAATTTAAGGATGGTCTAGGAGAGGAAAAACTTTTAGGGAATGGTGCAATCAGGAATATAAAATGTGCTCTCCTTTAAATGTATCAAAGACACTGGACAAAATTATGAAAAACAACTTTTGCAGAATTCTGAACACTAATTGAAGGCCTACAGCAATTAAGGAATGCTTATTGAAGTGTGAATTTTATTTTAGTTTCTATCGGTCAATCCTTTAGCTACATAATAGCCATGGAGACCCAGGGGCCTCTCAACTACAACAGGTGTGAGAAGGAGCTGCCTAGCAGTCACTGGAGGGGACCAAATGGTACTGGATCACCCCCAATGCTACCATTTGCTGAGCATTGTCCTTGTTTGACCTGTCTGGCATCTCCCCCAAAGACTTCCACACGCTGATCCTGTTTATATTTGACCTCAGGCAAAACACACTCAGCAAAGACAGTTCCTTCTCCTGGGGCACTTGTCAAAAATCCTCAGTGGCAATGCTTATTGTGGTAGCTGTCTGAAGTGACCTGTATCTGTTCAGCTATAACCAAAGGGCAAGAGATCAGTGGCTCACACAGAACACAGGTTTATTTCCCCAGTCTGGCAGCTGAAAGTCCAACATCAAGACTACATAGATTCAGTGTCTGTGAAGGGTCTGCTGCCTAGTCCAGCCCTCTCCCGCTGTATTGTCATGTAGTTGAAGCTATGAGAGGTATCTCTTAGGCCCTTTCATAAGGCACTAATTTCATCCACGAAGCTTCTGACTTCATGATCTAATCTCCTCTCAAAGGCCTCATCTCTTAATACAACTGTTATGCTGCACAGTACTCTTGGAAGAGTGCCATACGGCCTAGAAGACAGTAACAATGATTCAAGTACATTAATGAAAAAGATTTGAAGCCGGGTGGTAGTGGTGCACACCTTTAGTCCCAGGAATCGGGAGGCAGAGGCAGGTGGCTCTCTGTGAGTTCGAGGGCAGCCTTATCTAGAGAAGGAGTTCCGGGACAACCAGGACTGTCTCAAAAAACTGGAGAGAGAACTGGAGAGAGAGAGAGAGAGAGAGAGAGAGAGAGAGAGAGAGAGAGAGAAACAGAGGTATTCCCATGAAGCTTTCAAAGGGTTGCCATATTCCTTGGACCCTACATGGCCAGGTAAATGTAGAGATCTGTGTGTGCTTACCCAGGAAGGAGCCAAAGAAATGCTAGTCTCCCTTGGGTGAATTTGAGTTTTTGTACAGCAGGAAGTAAAAACCAAGTGGAGTTTTCAATTGTCAGAACATTGACTAGGTTACCCAATGCGCACAAATGCTGGGAAACTTATTTGTCGGTTGAGGACATTTAAGGTATATAAAGGCCAACTAGTATTACATGGTGTGATGATAAATTTTGATTACCAACCTCAGTGGAGTGGAAAATTCTTGCAGATTAATACAGCCCACACCTGGGTGTTTCCAGTTGTGGTGGTTTGAATAAGGATGGCCCCCACAGGCTCATATATCTGAATGCTTACTCCTCAGGAACTGACACTATTTGAAGGCATCAGAAGGACTAGAAGGTGTGGCCTTTAGGTCTCAAAAGCCCATGCCAAGCCCAGAGTCTCTCCCTCGGCTTACAGATCAGGACTTAGCTCTCGGCTACTTCTCCAGCACTTGCATGGATCCATGCACCCCATCATGAGGACAATGAACTAGCCCTATCAAACTGTAAGCAAGCTCCATTGAAATGTTTTCTTTTACAATAGTTATCTTGGTCATGGTGTCTTTTAACAGCAATAGAACAGTGGTTAAGACACCAGGGACAAACAGGTCTTGAGGGCTCTGACCTAACAGATATTCAATCTATTGATGGATTTAAAATGTGGGTAGAGCATTGGGAGTTGGTGTAACAGCAGAAGATGGGGCCTGTCTAGAGGAAGTAGGTTGGGGGTGGGGTATCCTCGGGGTTTATGTCTTGTCCTGGCTATTTGTTATTACAGCTCCATCCTGATTACTTTCTGCCATGACGGGAGCTGATCTGCTGCCTGGCCACCATGAGGAGAACAGTCTCTCTCATCTATTCCTGATAGTGTGAGTACCGCCTCACTGTAGGCCAGAATGTAGAGCCGAGTGACTGTGAACCAAACCCTCCAAAACTGTGGGCTCAAACAGGTCATCCCTCTTGTAAGTTGTTTGTGGCAGGTATTGTATTCCAGTGATGAGATGGTAAGTGGTCCAGGTGGGGACGAATTGACTGGTCGGATACTTTAGCAGCTGTCTGTCTCAAACAATATCTATGGTTTCCCTTATAAATTCACTTCAGCAAGTTACTAAGAAAATAGCAGTAGTGACAAGCAGCCACACCAAAGAGCTAAGTGATCCTATGGAGGACTGAACTGGTTTCCTGGACTGCCATGCTATATTCATGTAAGAGACAAGCTTTACCAAATACACAATGAAACTCCCTAGTTGTGCCAGGGAGCAGCAGAACTCACGCAGAAGAGGGGAGAGCTGCAGAAGGAATTCTCTGAGGAGGCTCACAGACTGGGGCTCAATAGACACAGATTGCAAACCAGCACGTCTTAAAAGAACACACGTCCAAACAAAACAAAGCAAGTAAAACAAAGTATGGTAATGACACCCCTCAAAGTGGATTACCAGTAAGAAGGTAGACTGTTCATTCGTTTTTGGACAGGATCTCACTACGGAGCCCTGGTTGTCCTGGAACTCACAGAGGTCTGCCATGTCTGCCTCCCAAGTGCTGGGATTAAATGTATGTGCCAGCCATGTATGGCCAGAAGAAAGAAACGTAAAAGAAAAATTATGAAGATAAAATATATAATGTCTTAAATGGAAATTCACTGAAGTGCTCTTGAGTAATTCACAGGAGAATTGGTGAAGCTGGGGGAGTTCTTTTGAGATTAGCCTGTCTGTGGGACACAACAAATGAATACAGACCCACATAGTAGGAGCTTTCAAGAAAGAAATCAGAAAATGTAGTATAAGAAATGATGCCTGAAGAAGTCTCAGATTTTAGGAAAACAGTCTATGCACCTAAAAGCCAGGGAGTTCTAAGGATGAATTCAATGAAACCCTAAACTGAACATGTGTAGAATCACAAAACTCTCAAAAGCCATGGGCAACTGATGACACATTACAAATATTAACATAGAGATCAGTTGCGTTCGTGCATATGCAAAACTAGTGGGCCTAAATGGAAATGGAAAAAGAAAACAATTTCGCTCATGATGGTATAAAAGACTCACAAAATTTGCATAATGAATGCAAGGCTTAGGTATTGGGAACGGTCAAAGGCCATTGAGGAAACTCAAGACAGACTTACATGAAAGCAAAGACACCTTAGATCTAAAAGTCATAAGACTTACATTAAAATGGCAACAGTTTCCAAAAGGGCCTATTTGAAATTCCTAACTCAAGAGTTACTTATTTATTGTTTTGTAGAAACTGGGAAGTTAATCCTTAAATTCATATAGGATTGCAGGAGGGCTAGGAAAGCTAAAAATGATTTTGAAAAAGAGAAACAGGGTAGGAAGGTTCATATTCCCTAACTCCATAACTTCCTACAGCCTGGTGGAGTTGACATCAGGAAGCTGGACGAAGAGGAGGTCGTCAGCTCATGTTCTCCGACACAGGCACTCGGCAGCTGTCCTTTGACATAAGCACCATCGTGGGGACTCTAGATATGGAAACAGCATAAGCACTATTATTATTATTATTATTATTAACCACTAGTGAATAATAAAGAAAACTGACCAGAGAGGGGACAGAGAGCGAGTGAGAGCAAAAAGAGTACACATATTATTCAGCATTGAAAATAAGGAAGTCCTGCTATTTCTGACGATGTCAATGAAACTGGAGTACATTATGGTGCAAATGGAATAAGCTAACTGGAAGAAAAATGGGATACAATCCCACTTGCATGTGGTATCTAAAAATACTGAACTCACAGACGCAGAAACAGAATGGCGGTTGCTAGGGACCAGGAACTGTGGGAAATGCAGAGATTTTGGTCAAATAGAAAAACAAATTTCACCTCTGAGGGCTGCAAACAGGTTAGAAACCTAATAAATATAGCAGATTGATTTAAGTCAGTAATAGGTTGTATAAGTGGAGGTTGCTAAGAGACAGGATCTTAAGCGTCTTACTACACACATATGCAAAAACCATAAGATGTGCTAGATATAGTAATTATCTTGATTCGGCAGTCAGTTCATAATATATATGTATAACAAAACACCACATTGTATATTTCTTAAATATATTCTTTTTTGTTAATTATATCTCAGTACAAATGAGGAAAAAATTTTACTAAAAAGCCATGTAATGATGGCAACATGGGGCTGGCCTGAAACTAGACATGAGGAAGAACTTACAATCAAAAGGTAAACCTATGCACTTACAGGCAACTGAGTTTTTACAAGCCTACAAAGAAAACTAAGTAAGAAGAGGAGAGCATCTCCACCAAATGTGCTTTGACCACTGGTGTTCTGTAATTCCTCATCTTCCCTGTCAACCTGATGGGATTTAGAGTCACCTAGGAGACACGTCTGTGAGGACATTTCCAGAGGGCTTTAATGAAGGGGGAAGACCCATCCCCAATGTGAATGGTGTCTTCCAACAGGCACCTGGAGTGTAAAGAGGTCTGAGAAAAAGGAGGCACGCACCCCCTGGCACTGTTCCTTCTTCTCCACTAATGCTAGTGGCCCTTCAGGAGCCTACCAGACTGCACTCAGCTTCATGGATTTTTTTTCCTCCCCAGCACATATCTAAGTCAACCTAAAAAAAAAAAAACCTCTCATTTTTATAACATATAGACATTCTTTTTATCTTGTTCCCTGAGTAGGGCAGTACCCACATGCAAGTAAATTTGCCTGTGTCCCTACCTTATACTTTGTGAAAAACTCATTCCAAATGGATGACAATCCTAAATAGAAGAAGCAACTGTTTAAAACTCTTAACAGGAAACATGGGCTTAAATCACCATCTTGGATTAGGCAGTGGCTTTTCAGATATAACACATGTAAAAGTACTAAAAGAGAATAAGACACATTGCCAAAATGGATCAACCCACAGAAACAGAAAACAGATTCATAGTTTGAGTAGCTATTATTTATAATAGCCTCTCAGCTGGGGATGGGAATTTGGATCCACCTCTTACATCTATGCTGGGATTTTATCTGGCTTGAGTTTCCATGTATTAAGAAAGACAGCCATATAATATGTAAGTCATATTTTTCTCTGCCAAAAGTCAGAGGTGAGTTTCTGCCCTACCCCACTCTGCAGCTGCTTCCAAAATTACCACACAGGAATATTTCCAATGGGATCAGATGGCTCAGATGATCCAATGTCTCAGAGTGCCTCTGTTGCAGTTTCCTCTGAGTTGCACATCCACAATAGCTTCAAGGTAATTGATTGAGGTGATTCAGTCTCACAGAACACTACAGTCAAGATTTGACCATAATCCTAAATTTTCTCAGGGTCCCCCAAAGATTACCAACACCCTTAATCAGCAGGAAGTAGCCTAGAAAACTACACCCACATTTCCAAAAAATAGATTATAGATTTTGGTCTTTGTTTAGAGTGTTGGTTACAAGTTGTTATGGATAATGGTTAGGAAAAAAGCTAAACAAAATTCAAGGTTCTTGTTTTGAAAAGAGAAAAAGTGGAAATACTGTGGGATTTCTACGCTGCAAAAATTTGTCACTTGTATTGGCTTAATAAAACACTGATTGGCCAGTAGCCAGGCAGGAAGTATAGACAGGGCAACCAGAATAGAAGAATCCTGGGAAGAGGAAAGGCAGAGACATAGTCACCATCCAGATGCAGTGGAAGCAAGATGAGAATGCCTTACTGAGAAAAGGTACCAAGTCATGTGGCTAAACATAAATAAAAATTCTGGGTTAATTTAAATTGTAAGAGCTAGTTAGGAATAAGCCTGAGCTAATAGGCCAAACAGTTTATAATCAATATAAGCCTCTGTGTGTTTATTTGAGACTGAAGGGCTGTGGGACCAAGCAAGACAGAAACTTCTGTTTACAAAAAAGGAATGTGCAGGACTGGAAAAATGACTTAGGGGTCAGTAGCACTTGCTGATCTTACAGAGGACCCTCGTCTAGTTTCCAGCAATCACAAAATCCTTACAATCCTCCATAACCCAGTTCCAGGGCATTTGATACCCCTTTCTTGCCATTTGCATGTACATGCAGGCAGAACATGTAGACATGAAATAAAAATAAATAAATCTAAAATATAATTTTTAGAAGAGAATGTAGTAGAGAGCAATATCCTTATGAAGACTGTTCAGGAGGAGTCTACCAGGGAGGTCCAGCATTTTATAGCAATCTAAATTGTAACTAATTATAAATAAGGTGATTCATAAAAGTGAGTGTGTTCACAGAAGTGTGTTGAATTTTAATAGTAATATATTCTCTTATTTGAATGATGCTGCTATGGCTATAGGTGGCTTTTGACTTTCATTTCTTGGTGCTTGCCTATATCCAAGTGGACATTTTTAAGACCTTCTTAAGTGGTAAACATTTAATTAAAGATAAGCAGTTTGTTTTTCTACAACCAATTAAAATTATTCATAGTCAAATTTAATGGCTAG
Organism: Dicrostonyx torquatus; assembly: GCA_028555095.1. Classification (NCBI taxonomy): domain Eukaryota; kingdom Metazoa; phylum Chordata; class Mammalia; order Rodentia; family Cricetidae; genus Dicrostonyx; species Dicrostonyx torquatus. The sequence continues at coordinate 691,307 of JAQHUG010000130.1, forward strand.
TACAGGAGATTAAAATGGTCAAGTTGAATTAATTATGTTTGTGTTAAAAATATAGCATAATAGAGTTTTTAAAAACATGATTTATAACTCAACTTTTTAGACTTTTTAGTAGATTAGTCCTGGCCAACAAACTCTGCTGTGTAGTAGGAGGCTGCTTATTGGTTCCTGACTGCTCAGCCCCAAAATAATCACATGGAAACTATATTATTTAAAAGACTGCTTGGCCCATTAGCTCTAACTTCTTATTGGCTAATGCTTACATCTTAATTTAACCCATTTCTATTAATCTGTGTTGCACTCTTCTCAATCTCATAGCCATCCTCCTGCCTCAGCTTCCCAAATGCTGCATTTACAGACTTCCCACACCTCACCTATCTTATCCATTATTTTAATGTACAATGCTTGAAATTTTGGTGTAGTATGCTTTATGCTGTTGAGTTGTGGCTGAGATAGATAGGTTCATTCATTGGATTGCTCTGATTTTGATGATGTGTCTTCCTAAAAGTTCTTGTGAATCAGTGTTTAGAGTAGGACTATCTCTGGGCTTGTCTGTGAGGGATTATCGAGCTAGATTAATTGACTCTGTGGTGTTAAGGAGAGAAGTTAGTAGGGCATTAAAAACTGATCATTGTCCTCTAAGTGGGAGAAGCCACAATGCTTGTTATGGTGGTGACAGTAGACGTGTGTGACAGGGTGGATTATATTGAAGAATGATCCGACAGGATTGCCCAAAGATGGAAAACAAACAGTAGAAGAAAGGACTTGATCCCAAAGGTTTTCTCCAAGAAGGTGATGCCTGAATAATTCTAATGGCTCCCGTTTAAGAGCCTGGCAAGTCTGTGGATCAGAAGGGAATTAAAGACTTGCTTTCCACTGCTGATTGAATTTAAAACATTTTCTGAGACAGCCTATATGCAGGACATGTTCTCTAAAGCTTTTAGGTCAGAGTGTCCTGCCCTATGTATTTTCATGTTTGTCCCAATGAGAATAGAAATGTGCAAAGCTGTCTACGTTGTTACAACTTTAATAGAAGTCACAGTGGGGGTGGGGGAGACACACGGAGAAGTCAATGGATTGTTACTTTGACTAAATGCCCAAGGACAAGCACCTTAATGAAGAAATCAAAACACAGCAGCAGTATACTAGCTATGCAAGCTTCAGCCAACCAGTCCTCTGGCTCCTTTAAGGATCCATGTACTAGAAGGACTGACTGTCATTATCCCGAAGCATCATTTAAATTATATATTAGCATACAACTCCAAGCACAAATTAGCGTGTGACCTACTGCTTCTTCGGAGAAACTGAAGACAATAAAAGACTATCATGTAAGCTGAATAGATTTTTACAGAGACTTCTATTTTTTTAAAGTCCACCTGTTAGGATAAAGAGAAGGCCGACAGCTTGCCAGCTAACCAAATGTTGCCAAGCGCTGAATGCTTCAGCCTCCACGTAATTATATCCTTTTTATTTATTGATAAACACCATATGCCTGTCATGTCAGAGATCAGAAAATGCCAAGCAGTCACTCAGTACACTCCACTACAAAGGGCCCCCATGAGGCTTCCCTCCTTTTTTACATTCTTGCTACACTTCTCTCCTGAGGACCTTGTACTCTTGAGGGTCACCCCAGGTGCTCAACGGAAAGGCCACCTCTTTGATAACTGAGCCCCTCGTGCTGTTGCTAACCTGCACTGGCTTGCCGTCGGTATATTGTGAGGTATAGTGTGCCTGGACGCTGAGCATCGCTTTGCTGTTGTTCAGAGGAGAAACAATAAAAATGACAGTGATTTCAGAAATATATCAATTGGCCTTGGAATGTTTCAGCCTTTGTGATTTCTGTGTGCTGAGACTAAATTTAAGGTTGATTTGCATCTTCTGAGGCTACATAAGTTAGGGAGGTGGCAGTCCTATTTAGTGTCACAGATGGCAGGGTGAGACTATTTTGGGACTGTAAAGAAAATATATGGCAGTATTTCTATTTTTTTTTTAAAGAAAGAAGTTTTTTTAAAAGTAAAGTCATTGGGAACACATAGGACAGTTACAGTGACAATGACCACAAGAGAAACAACAACAGTAACATTGAGAGCAAACACCATTGGCCATCTGTTCTTATGGCGACCCTGCCCTTCTGGATCACACCTCAGTCTGCCTATCATCTTATGCGCCAGGCAGTGTTGCTAGCATGATCACTCCCCTTTTATAATCGTTGCAACTAATGTCGAAAGAGGATAAGCACCTTGTTTGCTGCCGCGTACAAGTGGCAGAGCTGAGATCTGAGTCCGGCCTAATTCCAGAATTTTAGCTTCCACATGATACTGAGCATACACCAGCAGCGATAAAACACAGTGCAGGGTTCAGCCTAGGAGAAGGGGAGCTGACGGGGTGCGGGACCAGAGAAGACACTTAGAAGTGGAGAGAGAAGAAACTGAAGAAGTATGGCTTCTAGGGGACAATAGCTCCAGGAGCACACCCACCTCGAGATCTGGGTGGGAATTTTAGTCCTACCTGGGAACGTGGTCTGTGAACTTGGATCTGCTGGGAGGGAAGCCTAGGATGAGGCTGCTTGCTAAAGCTGGTAGTGTTGACGGCCTGGCTTGGGTGGGCAAGAGACTGAGAAAAATAATTTTGCCGGCTCTTCTAGAACTTGCAAAAGGAGGAGGATAGCTCCTTTTGCATCAATGTTATTTGGCAACAATGTTAATGTTACCAAATAAAAATGCTGTGAAGGGTTTTGTAAAGTGGGGGAGGGGAGAAAAACCCAAAGGAGAAGAATTTCCAGACCTGTGCTTCAAGCAGTCCACACTTTTCTTGCCTATAGTATCAGTCAAACCCAAGCCTATTAATAACCACAAAACTTTGCCTATAGGCAGAGAAAGATTAGCCAGAGACAGCACCAAAAAGACAGCGTGGAGATAATTTTACTCCTGAGATAAAATAAATGACCCTGGGGGTGGGAGGTGAAACCTAGAAGGAACCACGATTAAAATAGCTACAGAGCTCATGATAAAGGGAACAGTGTGAGACTTTGCCATTGGAGAAAACAGGGTACATGAACCCCAGGCACAGAGGCCACCAGGCAATCACTCCACATGGGTTTAATACTATTCAGGACAATGAGGGTGTCAATAAGGGGATGTTCGTCTAGGAGGGTAAGGTCAGGGTTTGATCCAAGGAAATAAAGTTATTTTAAAAAAATAGTGAAATAGTAAAAACAAGGTCTACATTAAAAAGTGGCAAATTGCAATTTAAGAAATGAGCTTTAAAATAATTGAATATTAAAAAGAATTTAAAAGTAGGAATTTTTATGTAGATGAAGGGGGAATAGTGTGCTAATAGAGCTGAGAAACCCATCCAGAGAGAGAGGGAAGAGATGGCAATCATGCTCAGATAAGTGCATGAAAAATGAGAGAAGGGACACGGAAGACTGGGTAAGAAGGCCCATGATAAATCCAGCAACAGTTCCAGGTAAAATGCATTTCAATAGAAGCAATATTTGAGGACATAATGGGTGACCATTTCCCAAATTAAAGAATGATATGCATGTATATGTCAACTTGTGAATAGAATTAAATATATAGAATGACGCAGACACATGCCACCAATCCAGAGATTTTTAGGAGCAGCAAAAAGTGATGTGTAGCAGAACAGTTTAGAGTCTTTCTCCCCCCAGTTTCTGCTGAGAGCCATTCTTTCATTAGCGCTTCTTCATTATAAAGAGAGGCATTGGAGCTGGAGAGATGGCTCAGTTACTAGCAGCTAGGCTCACAACCAAAAATGTAGGAGAGACACTGAGCTATCTCAGCAGGTTGTAGAGAACAGAGCTGAAATTTGTGAGACGGCTCCAACCAGTGCTTGAGTATAAAGGTTATGAAGGTTTGCTTTTAGAGTGTTTCTTAGAAAGACTACAGTTGTTTTCCAGAAGCTCGTGTGTGTGTGTGTGTGTGTGTGTGTGTGTGTGTGTGTGTGTTGCAGGCAAGGCAGAGTTTTCCTAGTGTATGTTCAGGAAAAGACATGCTGGGAAGATAACTGGGAGATCCTGACTTTCTGCCCTAAAATTCAGGGCAAGTTTTCACGTCAGGCTTCCACCTAACCCCTTGTAGGGGCTGTGTGAGGAAAGAACAAAGAGTGGTCTTTGGAAGGTGTCGCCATTTGGCTTGGAAAATGATATAATCTCCTAGGGGCTGAAGAGACACTGACAATTCTTGAACCAGAGCCATCTTTGAAGGGAACTTGCCTGAGGTAGCGATCTGACCATGTGAGGTGAACCCAGTGGTGAACAGTTTGTATGATGAACCTCTCCGGGCGGCAGGTGTGGGCGGGTTGCTGGAGCTAACCTGTGTGTTCATGCTGTTGAAACTACCATATGGAGTCTAATTGGAGGACTGAAGATCCAAACTGTTCCCAAGTAAAATAAGCAGCAGTATGGACTAACATTCCTGGAAAGCCATGGCCAGACCAGAATCTACCAGCAGATGTAAAATTCTTCCAGGCTGTGGTGGTTTGAAATAAATGGCTCCCAAAGGGAGTGGCACTCTTAGGAGGTGTGGCCTTGTTGGAAGTATGTCACCGTGGAGGCAGGCTTTGAGATCTCATATATGCTCAAGCTGTGACCAATGTCTCACACTGCTTCCTGTCATCTTCAGGTCAAGATGTAGGGAGGACACTCAGCAACTTCTCCAGCATCATGTCTGTCTGCATGCTGCCTTGCGTCCCACCATGATGAGAATGGACTAAACCTCTGAACCTGTAAGCCAGCTCCGATGAAATGTTTTTTTTCCCCTTATGAGAGTTGCCGTGGTCATGGTGTCTCTTCACAGCAATAGAACCCCAAAGACACAGGCTTTCCTTATTTCTCAGAAAATCAGTGCCTTTCCCATTTCAAGGATCTAGGAAATAGCTTAATGGAGAAGCAGGGCTTTGAGAAAAGTAGGGGATAACAGTGATATCTCACCCCCATTTCCCTTCAAGTTTTTAGTGTGAAGGAGACCATGGCTGGAGGATTAATTTGAGTGAATTTCCTTTGGTTTACCAGGGCGAGGAAGAACAGTTCTTTACTGAAGTGAGACTTTCTAGCTCACTAGTTAGAAACAGTCAGCACCGTTCCGACATCTTTCTGGAAGTTTTACTCAATACAACAACAAAAGGAAATAAAAGATAAGAACATTAGAAATTGGGTACGCTATACACCTGCAAACCCAGCACACAGTGGAAGGAAGCAGATCAGAGTTTCAAGGTTATCCTCGGTTATATAGTGAGTTTGAGGTCAGCCTGGCCTATATGAAACCCTGTCTCACGATTAAGTAGGCATATTGGGAAGAAATTTAACTTTTTCATAGATGTCATCATTTTGTCTTTTATAAAGATTTAATTTTATTTTATGTGTGTCAGTGTTTTGCCTGATGTATGTATATGATGCATCACATGAGTGTATTGCTCTTGGGGGTCAGAAGAGGCTGTGGATCTCCTGGAACTAGAGTTATAGGTGGCCGTAATTTATTCAGTGTGTGTGCTGGGAACCTTATTCAGGTCCTCTGCAAGAACAGCAAGTGCTCTTAACCATCGGATTATCTTTCCAACTCTATGATTTTCTATTTAAAAATATGAAATAATTGACCTCAAATCTCCCAGGACTAATGAAAAAATTGTATCAAGGTTGTAGGATATGTATTGGTTAATCACGTTCATATATAGAATTAAAAAGTACAATTTGAAATAAAAAAGCACAGTACAGAGCTGGGCAGTGGTGGCACACACCTTAAATCCCAACACTCAGGAGGCAGAGACAGGCAGATCTCTGTGAGTGCAAGGCCAGCCTGGTCTACAAGAGCTAGTTCCAGGACAGCTAGGGTTATTACACAGAGAAACCCTCCCTCAAAAAACCAAAATAAATAAGTAACTAAGTAAATAAAAACAAATAAACAACATAGCACTGTTTATATTAGTGTTTCCCTAACATGGAGCACATAGGCATATATTTAATGATATATATGGAGGAAAGCTGCAACTCTGATGAGATGCTAAGAACTAAATCCAGAGAGAGAGATTCTATGTTCATGGGCAAGGAGACTGTATTTTCAAGATGGCGATTCTCCCAAACTTCATCTCTAGAGTCAATGAACTCTCAATAAGAATTCCAATAAATTATTTGGATGTGCACAAGCTGATTCTCAAGTTTATATGGACAAGCAGAGGATCCAGAGTAAACCAACATGAGATCAATGAACAGAGTTGGAGGATTGACACCACCTGACCTTAAGGTTTACTGAAACTGAGTTATGCTAACATGGTGGTGGCGAAGGTTAAAACAGAGAGATCAAAGGAACAGAAGAGACACCCTAGCAGTAGGCCCACCTACCATAGAGAAATTCAGATTGAAGCAGGGACTGACATACCAAATGCTGGCATGGGTGTGGCGCAAGAGAAAGCTTCCTTCATTTCCTGGTGACGGGAGTAGAGAGCCATATGGCCACTTTACAACAAAATGAAACATACTCTTGCCACAAACCACACTAATTTTGCTCCTTGGTATTTGTTCAGAAAATCTGAAAATGATGTCCCGACAAAACTTGTATTTGGATGTTTATAAACATCCTAATTCACAGTCTGCAAAGCTTGGAAGCAAGCTGAAATGCCGTTCAGTGGACGAGTAGCTCAGCTGTGATACATGACCCAGCTCGGCTGCTCCTGGGCATATCCTCAAAGGATTCTTTGTCCTGCTACAGAGATACGTGCTCATCTTTGTTTATTGCGGCTCTATTCACAATGCCCAGGAAATGGAACCAACCTAGATGTGTACCAATAGATGAATAGATAATGAAAGTGCAACACAAGCAGTGACAATCTATTCAGCCACAAAGGGAAATGGAATCATGCAATTTGCAGGAAAATACAAAGAACTAGAAAATATCATATTGAGACAGCCCAGTCCCATAAAGACAAAGTCCACATGATTTCTCTCTCCTGGGAATCTTAGCCTCTACTGTTCATATGTGCATCCGTGTGGGAGGGAGTGTAGATGGCAGTAACCCAGAAACAGACCCAGGAGGGGGAAAATTGCTCTCAGAAAAAAATTACCCTATAATTAAACCTTAATAAATGTTATCTCTGCTATATTTAAAACCTAAAACCTCACAATTAATTGGATTAGCATCTGACCATCTATGAGGTATTTTAAATTTCTAGTTATTTCTATTAAGAATTGCTGTTCCAGTTCACTTCCAGATATATTGCCTCTACCAATCAGCAATGTTTCTGAAAATAACGTGCTATTCTGTTTTTGCACACTTCTGCACATTTAATTGTTATTGTGTTTCATCTTGAAGGTGGCTTTGATGCCTCTTGTTTTTCACTAGTTCTCATTGTGTACATTTAAATTTTCTAATAAAAATTATAGATGAAGAAAAGCCATGATCTATACAAACAATGAAATATCATTGAGCATTATGAAGAAACTAATCTGAAAAAGGCCCATTGTGAGATTCCCACCATATGCCACTCATGAGAAGAAAAAGGCTTCCTAAGGTAGCACTAAGGATAGGGAATTCTCAGGAGTAGGTAGGAGGGCAGGGTAAATAGGTAGAACACAGAATAGTGAAACACATGTGAAGCTACATATTTTCTTAAACTACAAAGAACATAGCATCAGGAGTGAGTCTAAACATTGACTATGGACTGTGGCAATGCAGGTCCCCTGGCTGTTACAGATGTACATCTGTGATGAGGGGTTTTGGAGAGGCTATGCCTGTCATGGAAGCAGGAAGTACACAGTGCCCTTTTGCTCAGTTTTTCTGTGCATCTAAAACTGTCCTTAAAAAGTAAAGCCTAGGGTTGGGAGATGCAACTCAATAGAGCTCGCCTAGAATGTACTGGATTCCGTATCTGCCACTACCTACACAGACTGTAGTGGCATGTGCCTAGAATTCTACCACTGGGGAAGTGGAGAAAGGAAAAGCGAAAGTTCAAGATCATCTTTAACTAAGTGAAGGCCGGCTTGGAATCTGGGAGATCCTGACAAAACCAAACCAAACCAAAATAAAAACCAAACTAAAACAAAACAAACCAAAAACCAAACCAAACCAAAAACCAAACCAAACCAAACCAAACCAAAATGTGTGAATTTTTAAAGGTATCAAATACTTTATTAGTTGAGACTGGTATAAAGGTTTTCAGTCATTTTAGTAGGTTTCAGGCAAAAATGGGAGAAAAAAAAAGCCCAGCTAGCTCTCCAGAGTAACTTTGGATGACAAGAGGTCAAGGAGCAACCTTCTGCACATACCATAACTCTGCTCTTTTAATGCATGTTGTCAGTCTCCATGACATAGCTTTGGAGTTAGTCTCCATAACAATTAGACTAATGGACATTTTATGGGCAAAAACAGAAATTAAAGGACAGGCAAATCAAGCAAATCATCCCCCCTGCCCAGCAGGGTTTCTCTGTGTCACCATGGCTATCCAGGAACTCACTCTGTAGACCAACCAGACTGGCCTTGAACTCACAGAGATCCTCTTGCCTCTGAATGCTGGCACTAAAGGGGTCCACCCCCACAGCCCAGCCCATGCAATCCCATTCTTAAATAAACCCAAATTAAATCTTTCCTACATAAATTTCTTGGAGACTAACGCTGGAATGAAGGCCTGCCCAGGGCCTCAGAGGAAAACAAGATGGTGTGTTTACTCATAGAACTTAAATGGCAACTAGAGGATGTGTTTAAGGGAAGGGAAAACCATATGCATGTGGAAAAGAGATTCAAGAAGAAATGGGAGACAAAGGAGCTGATAATATGTTGGTGATTTAAGTGAGCACTGGCTCACTGGGGGATTGTTAGAAGTGAGATGAAAACAGCAAGCTTCATGATAATGTGCAAAACAAGGAGGGCACTGATGTGCTTGCAGCCCTGCTGTCTAAGGATGGTGTTAGCTGACTTTGTATACTGAGAATATCACAGTGTGGGTCCTCACACTGTCCTAGGCTGTCTCATCAGGTACTGGATGCTGCCTGGTGATGCCATCAGAAGACTTGAGCTGGGTGTGGTGGTACCTGCTGTGATCCCAGCCTTGGGATGCAGAGATGAGAGAGTAGCAAGTTCAAGGTCAGCCTGGCCTGTTTAGTAACTCTGAATCCAAAAACAAAACTAGGGACTGGAGAGATGGCTCAGTGATTAAGATCACATATTGTGCTTACTTCTGTTGGAGAGGATCTGGGTTTAGTTCCTAGCACCCACTTGGTGGGTGACACCTGCCTAGAACTCCTGTTCCCAGGGATCTGACACTTTCTTCTGGCCTCCTCGGGACCATGTTATATGATGCACAGATAACATGCGGGCAAAACATGCCTACACATATAAAAATAAATGCTTTTTTAGAAGATAAAAAAATCTGGGAGACCCTCTTTCAGTAAAGCAAAGCAAAACAAAATAAATGTGTGCGTGCTTTTATAGGCACCAACTACTCCACAAGTTGAGACTGACGCTTTCAAACAACCCCAGGCTCAACCCGCGTCAAAGTACAAGATCGCCCTTTGGCCCTTTTCCAACACTCAAGCCTATCTGGGGCCCATTTTAATTATCTGTTCCACAGGATGAAAGCCAGCTTTCCTGGATAAGCTGATAATAATACTATCAGCATAGTCCACTTTCACGTATAAGGAGGCCTGGTTTCCCCTTGTTTGAAGCATCAAAAAGGAAAATCCAACAGGAACGTGTGCGCCCCCAGTAATCAAATTGGTGATAATGCCGATAGAACGTTTTCAATGCGTCAACTTAGCTAACCTTTTGTGGGGGAGGCGATGGGGTTTGCCTCATAAGCAGGTTCAGGGGGTTTTGTTTTGTTTGTTTGTTATATTTTTTTTTTTTGATTCCCCCAGCTTGGAAACTGAGATCGCAAGGAGACACCGACATTAATAAAACAAGGTGGTATTCGGACACTTTAGAACTGAACAAAAGAAACTGGACCTGGACTGCGTTACTTATTCATGGCATCTCGTTGTCAAGCTACCTATCCTTCGAGGAGGCCTGAGATGTTCTCCGTGTTGGTGGGGAGAATTCTGGTGCAGGGCAATGGCGAGAGAGAGTTGAGGGGAACTCAACTGTCTTACCAAAGGCTGTCTTACCAGGCAGCCTTTTGCTCTTTTGCTCTTTTGCTTTCTCAAAGGCATTTCGATCAAGTTAATGGCAAGCAGGAGACCCAGGCTCAGGGATTTCATAGAGTGACAGATCCAGGAGGCCTTGACAAAATTGAATCAGAGTGAAGGAAGGCTAAAGGGCTGTCACCAGCTCTGAGAAAGACTCTGGAGGAGCTGATGGAGAGCAGCCCGATGCCTTGTGTTTATAAAAAGGGATCCAAGGAAGGGATCTGAGAACAGAGTTTGGGACAGAACCTTTCTGCCAGGGAACTTAAGGTCCAGGGTGACCTAAATGTCTTTGTTCCTCTCCTGTTTCCACTGTTGTCCCCAACTACTGTGGTCATTCTCTTGTTGCCTTGGCCCATGCCATTTAATAAAGAATACCTGATCTTTGATGGTTCCATAGGTCAGGCATATTTCACCATGTCAAATGAACTGTGCTAGGGTTTTTATGTGTGTGAGTACATACAGTGTGCAACATAAGCCTTGTTACTATGTCTACAGTTCTGAGTTTAGACACAAACTCCTTCTTGAGGCATGTAGCCACATTCTGTATGAAAAGCATTTATCCAGCACGTAAACTTTTGTCTCTGTGTAGAATCAGTTCTGCCAGGCAGTATGTTCTCATCTTATGATGAGGAAGGAAATGGTGGGTTTTAAAAAGAGATGGAATAAAAAAGCAAGGCCGGTCTGCCTTGAAGGCAATGCCAAGCTGTATGCTTTCTTCTAGTGCAGTGGTTCTCAACCTTCCTAGGGCTGCAACCCTTTAATACAGTTACTCAAATTGTGGTGCCCCCAACTATAAGATTATTTTGTTGCTACTTCATAGCTGCAATTTTGCTACTGTTATGAACCATAATGCAACTATCCAATATGCAAGGTAGCTGATATGCAACCGCTGTGAAAAGGGCCTTTTGACCCCTAAAAGGATCATGACCCATAGGACCTATAGTCCAGTGCTAGCACCCTTCTGCCAGCCCCAACAACAGAATCGGGGGGGGGGGCGGAGCAGTACTAAAAAGCCATCAGAAGATCACTGAGACCTGAGAGTGAGAGGGCACACTTTAGAGATGACCGCCACCACAGCGTAGGGTGGGATCACTATTGGCTTCTTAGGGAGGAGGGCCCGAGTGAGTGTTTGTCGCTTTTCTCATTGTTGAAATAAAACATCTGGCAGAAGCAACTCAGTGAACAGTCTAACAGTACAGTCCGTCCAGCAGAGCAGGGAGGCATGGAAGCAACAGTGGGTCACATTGCATCCTGTCCCCCATACGGAAACAGAGAGAGGTAACATTGGTGGTCCATTTGCTGTCTCCTTTTTATTTAACCAAGGGTCTTAACCCATAGAATGGTGTCACCCTTTCAGAGTAGATTTTCTCATCTAAACCCCTCTGAAAACACCCTCTCTGGCATCCCCTAGGTCATTCTGAATCCTGTTAACATTGACAAAATTAACCATGCTGGCCAGTAAGACCAGTACAATTTGAACCCCAAGGTTATTTTTTAAGCCAGCCTGTACTACATGAAGGCTTGTCTCAAGACAACCAAAAGAGAGGTTGGATTGTGGTTCAAGTGGAAGGCCTCAACTCAGTCCTCAGGGCTGCATGCACGCACCCCCCCCCCACACGCGCGTGTGCGCGCGCGCATACACACACACATACACACACACACACACACACAGAGAGAGAGAGAGAGAGAGAGAGAGAGAGAGAGAGAGAGAGAGAGAGAGAGAGAGAGAATAAAAAACTGTGTGTGGTAATGAATGCTTATAATCTCAGAATTCTAGAGGCAGAGACGTGAAGATATGAATTCATTGTCATCCTTGTCTACTTGGAAAGGTGAAGGCTAGCCTGGGCTATCTGAAACCCATTATAAAAGATGGAGCTAAACAAACAGCCTCTCCTTTCCCTGTTCTGTTCCACTTTGGTAGCATCAGGTGCCACTCCCGGCTGGATTTTCCTTGCCTGTCCTCATGACTTGAGGCACACTCTCATAACTTTCTCTTTCTTGTGATGCTACCATACCGGTAGGCCAGTCAACCCATTACTGAGAGATAACACAAGCTTTTACATCTTCCATTCATGTGCCCCAAGGTAGAATATACTACTGGAGGTCTAGAGACCAACCAAAGGCAAAACCTAAACCAAAATGTGGGTCAGACCTAGCTCCGTGGTCATTATCTGCTCCCAGGCCTGTGCTAGTGTTCTTGTCATTCTCAGCAAGCTTCCCTGCTCCCCAAGGCAGCAATACCATTTCTTGCCTCAAATCTCAATTGTGCTGGGCTTGCTACTCTGGGCAGAAGACAGACTCCTGCTTCATTGAGAGAAAAAGAAGACCACTACACAGTGGCAGTGAGTTTTCGTGTGTTTCCTTCCGCCCTCTCTACAGCCACTTTTCCTATCTCCATTTAGAGACTTGTATCTCTGTTATCCTGAGATTCCATTCTACATAACTCTAAATGGCCTCTATTGTTTTGATACTTTAATCTGGGAAACAATTTTAATAGTGACTCTACCAAGGGTGATGTGTAAAGCCATCGCACGTATGGTCTCAATCAAAGGTTTCCCCCCAGTCAAGCCTTTACAATATTGATTATGTTTAACCTGGGTGTGATGACTTGAAACAAAATGGTCCCCCAAAGGGAGTAGCACTATTAGGGGGTGTGGCCTTGTTGAAGTGTGTGTGCTCTTGTTGGAGGAAGTGTGTCACTGTGGAGGCGGGCTTTGAGGTCTCATATATGCTCAAGCCATGCCCAGTGAGACAGACCACCTCCTGTTGCCTGCAAAATGTAGGATTCTTAGCTACTTCTCCAGCACCATGTCTGCCAGCAGGTTAACATGTCCTATTATGATGATAATGGACTGAACCTTTGAACCGTAAGCAATCCATTCCATATAAATGTTTTCCTTTATAAGAGTTGCTGTGGTCATGGTGTATCTTCACAGAAATAGAAACCCTAACTAAGACACTGGGAAAGGAGATAAATCATTTCCCAATTATTTTTTCTCTTCCATGTTTTCAGTATCTTTATTTATTTCTTCATTCTATTATGCTGAGATTTCTCCCAACTTTTAAAAAATTTAAGTCTCTGAACTTCTTTACTCTGTGGTTTTTGCTGACTTTCCTCATCTTTCTCACCTCCTGCTTTTCCTCCTTTTTTAGCTTACTGTGTGTGGCCTGACTTCAACTCCATCAGGACAGTGAAAGCGCTGCCCATGGTTCTAACTGAATGAATTTCATGATCTTGGCTCTTTGTTGAGATTGGGAGGGAGAATATCTATATTCTGATTGACAGGTTGTATGATTGGCAGGTTGTATTGGATATTATGGTTAGCATCAGGACTGAGGCCCTTGTTCCCAGCTGTGTGTCACTTGTTCCTTAATCTTCCCTGGAAGGTAATGGATCTATCTCACCTGAGGCTCTCACCTTTCCAGAGTCAGGCTGCATCTGCTCCTTTGCTGGTCCGAGTACAGACAAAGCCTCTTGTCATCTTTGAAGTGACATCCAAGTTTCAAAGCTTTCCAGGAGATTCACTGTTCCAAATTCATTCCAAGTTCAATGCTTTTTTGATCAAATCAACTTTTCTTCTCTTTCCCAATGTGTTTCTTTGAGCATTTTACAAAAACCTCCCAGGAAGCAAATATCCATGTCTGTGGAGAACTTGAAGCTAAGGGTTTCCCCAGAGAGAGTCTACTCCAGAGTGAATAAACTTAGTCTCCAAATCTCAAGCCTAAAATGTTCCCAAATCAGAAACATTGAGCACAAACACTACACCACTAGCTTCATAGCTCAATGTACGTGCACTTTTAAATTGTGTATGAAATCACCATAAATGAACTTGTGTTGAGACTTGGTTCCTGCTTGCTAACACATTTTGTATGTGTGAAAATATTCCAAGTATCAGTTGGAAACCCGTAACGCTGTTGGTCCCAAGCATTTTGAGGAAGTGGTTATCAGTTGACCTGTGCTAGAACCCAGGTATCCCCATGCTCCATCCTGCTTCCACCTATTGGGTTCCTCCCTGACACATGCAGGTTAGTCTCTACCCCAAACACAAACTTGGAGCAATAGATGAAATTGTAGGTTCCCCTGCCCCAAGTTTGTTTGTTTTCTTGAATAATTTTTACTTATGGTGTATGGGGTTAGACCTACTTCATTTGACCTTCAGTGGAAATTCTGTGAGATCCGTTTTGAATCTTGCTTCTCTCTCTTTCAGGAAATGATTTCATTCTTTGTGCAACTCCTCCTTGGGTTCCTGAGCTCTCACTCTCTCAGAGACTCACTCCACAATCAAAGTTGTAGCTTGTCCCAAGTCATCACAATCTTGCTTCTGAGCATCACAGAATAAAATGGAGTCTTTTGTTCTCATCACTTAGATCAGGACTTTCAGAACTAATGCATACAATAATGAATACAAACACTTATTCATTGATCATATAGAAAGAATACTTTTGCTAGATTTAACTATATTTTAATATGTCCAACTATACATGCTTGAGAACAGATAGCTATTCTGACAGCCATTCCGTAATTCCAATCCTGGTCTAAGTGTTCTCTCTATTCCTTTTCTGTCACTTGATCAAACAGAGAAACAAACTCTTTACAAGATTAAAATGATCAGTGCTTCTGTGTTTACCCCCTTGGTTTGCCTGGACTTTTCTACCTGGGCTGGGCTTGCTTGGTTTTGGGTGGATTTTCTCAATCAGCTTCACTCAACTTGAAAGTTGGTCAGAGGCTGGCTATTCCAGGATGGCCTGAGCTCTGCTGTGTGTCCTCTTTCTTTCTCCAGCAAGCAGCTAGCTTGGGCCTGTTCTTAGCCTTAGGGGAACTCTTGGAGAAAGCAAGACTACAAGAGCAAGCCCTGATTCAGAGGTTCTTTGAAAACTTCCTCTTGCATCAGGTTGCTCAAAGTGCAAAGTCAGAATGAAATGGAACCATGAATTATAAGCCAAAAGGCTTAGCTGCTGAAAGACCTTTAATTGAGGACATTCATATCATAGCTCTACACACTACCCTCAGTCAAGCTACTGTTAGGTCCTGACTGAATTATTCCATTAACCCTTGTTATAACTGCTTTCCCTGCTCCCACTCTTGGCCTCTTTAGTGAATTACTTCACTTCCAGAATTCTGTCTTTTGAAAATTTCAATCAGACCATATCAACCCCCTACTCAGAATCCTTCTGTGGTTCCCCATTGCATTCATTTCTAAACCAAAATTTTCTTTCCTTGCCTTCCATGTCATAAATATGACAGCTCCTGCTCATCTCTGGCCCCTATCCCAGGGCCACTCCCTCCATCGCCCCTCCACTGAGCCATTCTGCTCGGTTTGGGCCTTTTAGTATCAAGAGATTTTGTTTTTGGTGCTCTTTTAGGGCATTCTATGTTCCAGATGTTTGGATAGTGGATGCCCCATCTTTCAGATCAGAGACCCATCTTCTCTGGTTCATCAGAGGTGAAATAACTGGAGCTTTTCCAACCATGCTGCAAACTCAATCTTAGATTTTTGATCTTGTGGGGTTTTTTCTTTTAGCCACTTTGTGTCTGAAATTATTATTGTTGTTGTTTACAGTTCCCCGTTTCTGGCTAAAATGTGAGCTCCATGGGAACAGGAGCCTTGTCGTCAATCAGCTTTGCATCACTATGACAATATACCTGTGATAACAACTTAGTAAGAAAAATAAATTGTTTGGGGATACAATTTTGAGCTGTGGCCAATTGGCTTGCATACCTTTCGGCCTGCGACAAGTCTGGGCAATGGAATGAACATGACACAGAGCTGAAATGCTCACTTCATAGTCAACAAGCAAAAGAGACAGTAAGGTACAATTGAAGTCTGATTCAAGGGCACATCTCCAATTCAAGGGAACACCTCCAATGACTTGGAGACCTTCTACCAAGCCATTTCTTCTTAAAGGGTCACCACTTTCAATATACACATCCAATGCCACCACCCTGGGCACCCAGTCTTCTTAAAGGTTCACCACCACAATGCTACCGCTCTGGGGATACAGCCTTTAACACCTGGACTTATTTGAAACTCACAAGATCCAGAGGATAATATGCTATCATAATGATTGCTTCCTCTCTTACCAACAGAACACTAACAGACACACTGAAAGTTGTAGTTATTTACTCAACAGTAAGCAATTTAAATCCAAGTCTATGGGCCCAACATATAAAACACATGCTTCACTGACGTGTGCTGCAAATACTCAGTATTCAAAATAACAAGACCCTAGCCTCCCACTGCCCTGTCATTCTCATTACAAAGCCCTTTTAAGCTAGGTGCTCTAACCAGTCATCTCCCCTTTTGGTGAACCCAATTCTTAGTTTTTTTTTTCCTTTGTCATTTGTGACCAGAATCTCCATAACCAGCCTGTTGTCCCTCCAGTCTCCGCAGGAGACCATGTAGTCATCTGTCACCATCAGATACTTTGGCTGGCAATGGGGAGGGTTAAGTGACTACCAACTATGAGGGAAAGTTTCTCTGTTACCACACCTCGACCAAGGACAAGCAGTCATGATATTGATGTACAGTGTTAGTAGAAGCAGTGTCTTATAAAGCTACTAATCATATATTTTCTCTGTATTTGAAGGTTCAAAGATTGTTTCCTAATGAGATGTGATCAGGGCATTATAAGGGAATAGTCTGTCTGTAGCCCAGATCCACAGACCAGACTCTCAGGTCTGCACAGCATGCTCTCAGGATATAGAACCTATTTGCTTCCCTCAGTTCCTCTGCCTGTGGAGTTCTCCCCTCTTGATGAACTCTGCACAGATTTTTCTGGGTCTCTGCAAATATGCAAGGTTTGGAAAGCATCCTTGAGACTCATGTTTTGAGATGGTTTCCACTACTCTCTAGCTCGTCTAAAGACTTCCACTCCATTTTCTTCCTTCGTTTGACCTCCAGTGTCCTCTAGATGTTTTAAGTCTAGTTGACTAGGGCTCTACACAATATTCTGGGAGCTTCCCCAGGGCTCCTTGCTCACATTGTTTTCCTCATGTGTGGAATGAAGCCTTCTTGCCTCAAAGCAGTAAGAACTGAAGGCATTTGTGTGAGCCGTTGAAGCTTGATCTCCCAGTCTTGTGAGTACGTTGGTCCTCCCCAAGGGACTCCAGTAATGTGTTCACAAGGCCTTTGCAAAGTTAGCAAAAGCAGGGTATTTTCCCCTTAGTGTTAGGTGGTGGCTGAATATCCAGCTTGGGGGAAGATATGATAGAAAGCATTCAGTTTTGATTTCAGGAACTTGTTTTTATATGGTGGACAATCACTTCCATACATGTTGGGAGAGTAGGGCAATTCTGCAAAGAAATGGATTTCTTGGCATCTTACCTCCAGGTCTGCTGAGTTCTTGAAGAGAAAGGTCAGGGGTCAATTGAAACGCATGTGTATTTCTCCTAGAACTGGAGTCACAAGGGTGAAGACAAGCTGAGCCAAAGGGTAACTGTAGAAAATGCTTCCACTCGTCCACTGTAGGAAAATGTAAATCAAATATTTGATTCTTACAAATGCCTTGCCCAAACTACAGCCTTCTCTGGACAACTGCTGCTGATGCAATAGGCAAGAGAATCCATTCACCCTGGTTTACCCTATTTAATGACAACTATATAATTTAGAACGTACAGAATTCCTGTATTCGTAAGTCACAAACCCAGGAGTAGTCCTATAAATGGGACCTGTAGCTCTGCAGGGAGTCACATGGTTTCGACATCCCAGAATTGATACAGGAGAGCGCATTTCATTGAGATTTTCTAGAGTGACTGATGATCTTTCTATTTTCTTGACAGACAATGTTTCAAAGTCAACGTCATGTGAGAGGCAGTCAAGGTACACAATCAGAATTTGTAGGAAGAAAGAACTGAGAGGCAGCAGTGCTAGGCAATTGCACACTAAAAAGGCAGGCTTTATTTTTACATTTTTGACAGTTTATGTTTGAATTCATAGTGATTCTCTATTCCTGGTTGTATATTAGTAAATATTCATTGTGTCTTTAAAGTAGAGCCAAAAAAAATCACATAATCTTCAGGTTTTTCATAAAACCAGAGTCTTTCCCTGACAAAAACAAGATATAATTCATTATTGCGAAAGACCATTCCAACATACACACAATAGTTCCTGTGAATGGAGGTCCTATATGGGTCTAACATTGTTCTAGGTATTTTATATAATTCTCTTCTTGATTCCTTAAAACAATTTGATTACATGGCTTGATTTTCATTTTATTGAGTAAATTATAAAAGACAGGAGAGAAAGAAGGAAGAAGGGATGGATGGGTGGAAGATGGAAGGAATAAAGGAAAGGAGAGAGGGAGGGAAAAAAGAGAGAAAGAGAAGGAGGGAAGGTGGAAGGGGACATAAGGAAAAAAAAGGAAGGAATTATTCGAGATCAAAAACTTCTGCCACTTTGTGTAGCCTTCATCCCACCCAGCACGCTTTCCTTCTTTACTCTCCTCGTGTAGAGTTTCACACTTACCTAAATTGTTTTGGGTGACTCATGCCAGAACAGCTGTCTGCTGCTCCATATTTCTGCTCCTACACCTCAGCTACACGACAAGCCCCTTGAAGATGAAGAACAGAGCTCCAACTTCCCCCATCACCTGAAGCATACGGCAGAACCCAGCTTGTGGTAGGGATATCGCTAGTTTTGACAATTAAAACTGATTATATGTCATCAGAAAAATGCTCCCAAGAGAGGTCTAAGAATTGCCACAGGAGTTAGTCATGTTTCTGCCCTAGTATGGTGTTGTCACTGGGCGTTGGTGGGGAAAATATCACTGAGATTCAGTTGAAATGAAAAGGAGATAAATATGCAGTCAGTAGCTACAGGTAGGTTTTGGAGTTCTGTTCTGAGCCATCACTGTTGGCCAATACATGTGTGAAATACTAGTTACCATAGCAACAAGCACAGCAAGATTTTCTCTCTCTCTCTCTCTCTCTCTCTCTCTCTCTGGTTTATGAATCTGAATCAATAAATGTTTATAAATAACTCTCCAATTGGCCCAAAGAAGTAAAAACTAAAACCAGAACAGCCCTTCTGTCCTGTGAATGTGAATCATGGATGTGTTGGCCACATTCAGAGGACAGAAAAAGGCTATTCACAGAATAAACAATTGGCCACATCATTTTCTTTGCAAGAGTACTTGGGGAAAATCTGCGGAGTGAGAAATCCGTTTCTCATGCTTAGTGACAAACAAAGAATACTATATGCTCACTTCCAAGAAGTCTAGAGACAAAATGACCCAAGCTATGTGCTTCTGTAGGGGCAGATACTAGGTCCAAAGATGGCAGGGAGGTCACAGGATCTAGGTGGTTCTGCTGAAGTCCAGTGGAGCAGGTACTGGCCTTACTGTGACCGTGTGCTTTGGCTCACAGTTCCCTACAATATGCATGTCGGAATTCATACAAATGTGGAATTTCGACTCAAGAGTCCCAACAAAAATCAAATCAGGCCACCAGCAGCCAGGAAAGCACTTTCTTTCTATAGCATTGTGAACAGATGGTTGAACAGCCTCTCAGAGATTTTTGGTGAAAGGAAAGTTGTTTTCCTCCTATCTCTGTCTAGTAGCTGTTACATTCAATTCCTGAGCCAACATTTTCTCCAGCTCCCCTTCTTTAACTCCTATCTGTCCGTCTGACTTTGTTCTTGGTGCAAGGAAGACCTCAGCCACAAGGAGCATCTTTAGGGTGGCATTTCAAGCCTTTGACAACAGTCATTTCCTCATTCCTCAGTTTTCTGTTGTTGCTGATGGCTCTCTCTCTCTCTCTCTCTCTCTCTCTCTCTCTCTCTCTCTCTCTCTCTTTCTCTCTCTCCTGAATTCTCTTGTCTTGTCAGATCTCTTTTCAAAATGTGAACACTCTCAGAGCAATCTTCACAAACTCCCAGATGGGGGTTAGGATTTCAGAGCACAGAAAAGCTGTTTCCAGAACCTTCTTTGTGGATGTGGCTAAGTTGATGCTCAAGCTCTTTTCTTTCCTTCCCTTCCTTCCCCACTCCTTTCTTTCCACACTGGGCTATTAGTATCAACTGGACTAAGTCACAGAGGGATTCTATCCCAGGGTAGGAACAAATTGCATAAATTATTATCATTTTTCCCTAGGGAGAACTCATCTAGGGCATGGATTCACTAGCAAGCCATGAGTCAAAGTAACAAAAAGACATAGTTGCCCTGATTATTGTGACAAAGATTTTAGCTGGCAAACGTCAAGTGGAAAAGAAATGATTGTCGAGATTGGAGGAGTGGTAGAGAGCAACCCCGCATCCCCGGTGTCCCTTCCTTCATCTGGATGTGGGATTCCCCTCTGTATGCTGTGAACACCTTTCGTTAATAAAGGAACTGTCTTGGGCCTGTGTAAGACAGAATAGCGGTAGGCAGGGGAAACTAAACTGAATGCTGGGAGAAAGAAGGTGAAGTCAGTGAGACACTATGTAGCCACCAGAGGGGAAAGATGCGAGACACCGGACAGAATCTTGCCGGTAAGCCACGTGACAATACACAGATTAATAGAAATGGGTTAAATTCAGATGTAAGAGCTAGCCAATAAGAAATTAGAGCTAATGAGCCAAGAAGTGATTTAATTAATACAGTTTTTGTGTGGTTGTTTTGAGTCTGGGCAGCAGGGAACAAACAAGCAGTCTCCCATCTACAGTCCTGCACATCACTGACTATTTTTGTCTGGGCTCCAGGCTCTCCTGCAAGGTTATCTCACAGGTTTTCAGAACTGTGTGAAATCTCTTTCTAAGAGATAAGCCCCTTTTCATTCTCCCAGCAAGAGATACCAATTTCTTAGGATCTATTATTGCTTCAGTGGACTGAGAACTGAGTGGTGGGACACTAGTGTCTAGAATAATCTTATTCCTGTCAAGATAGTTACACAGCCTTCGTTTGGACCTCTCCAAATATTGTGAAGAAAGAATACATGCCCTGAATTGTTCTCTAATTTAGATTTCCAACCATATGGAGGTTTGTGGAAAATCTGAAGTCTAGAGTTATTGACAAGGGCAATAAGCTGTCTCTGTTGCTAGTTCCCCATTTCTGATACCAGTGTTTGTACTCACAGGGTCTCTCTCCACTTCTGATGCAATAAAGCAAGGAGCAGAGACTAGGGGAAATAGTAGCTTAAACAAGATGTAAGTTACTCCCTTACCGATCTGGACTGAAGAGGGTGTTTAGAGGCTTATCCAGAGAATTTGGTGTGAGCCAAGGATGATGAGGGACCACAGGCATGAAAAGTTCCAGATCATCTGCCTGGAGTGACAAAGGAGAGAAATCTAGATTGAAAACACATAGCATTTCACCTCTCTCTCTCTCTCTCTCTCTCTCTCTCTCTCTCTCTCTCTCTCTGTGTGTGTGTGTGTGTGTGTGTGTGTGTGCGCGCGCGCGCGCGCACCATATGCCACTGAAACATGTCTGAGAAAATTATGGAATCTGAGGTTTCATTTAGGGCAACACACAGAGCACAGAATAAGAAAAGGTACCATGGCTGTCTTTTGCTTGAAGAAGGATAGAAAGGCAGGCAAAGAGGGCAAGGCATGAGAAGGAAAATGAGCCCCTTGTTCAGGAATTTGTTGAAGCCTTTGCCAGCAACAAGACAAGGACTACAGAACAGTTAACAACTACCTGAGACCTT
This sequence comes from Dicrostonyx torquatus, assembly GCA_028555095.1. NCBI lineage: Eukaryota > Metazoa > Chordata > Mammalia > Rodentia > Cricetidae > Dicrostonyx > Dicrostonyx torquatus. Next base: position 713,056 of record JAQHUG010000130.1, read on the forward strand.
TTCCTTCTCAGCTGTAAACCTGCTGCATTCTAGGAAACTCAATGGAAACCCCATTTCCAGGGAAAGCAAGTGTGCTGAGACCCTTGCCCAACCCCAGTGGCTCCTGCTTTTACCCGATCATATTATAACTCCATCCAAAGCCTCTGTGGAATCACCTCACATCCCTCTCTCCATCAAAAGGAAGAGAAAAAGAAAGGTTTCCTAGCAACCTTAGAGATGTAACTTGAGAGCCACCAACATGGTCTGGGTTAAGTGCTGAGATAATTAACTGCCTACCCGCCCTCCAGGAGCCCTTAGTTATGCCTGAGTATGGCTTCCTTTCCCCTACTCTTTCTTGGAGAGCAACACCCCCACTTGGGTATCTCTCACTTTACTCTTAGTGCCTCTCTGTCTCACAGCCCTCATGCTTAAACCTGTATTAAAGTTCCTTTAATAAAACCACCAACTCTGCCTCATAAACTGGCCATCTGGGTCAAAGCCACAAATCAGAGGCTAGGGGAGCCCCTCAGGTTTCAGAGGACAGCAGTACGGAGCTGTGTCTGTGTTCCCTTTCCACTGGGAAACACATTCAGTAAAATCATTGTTCACAAGTTCAAACTCATACACGTGTCAATTTCCTTTATCTGGTATTCTGAGCATTTTTGATGCCTTATTCTTTCTTGGCTAACATAAAGAAATGGGTTTCATTGTGACAGCTCACATACACATATATATCAATGTATTCCTTCTACTTCCTCCGTCATCTCACCTCCCCTGCTTGCCTAGCCCTTCTTCTCTTCCAATAGCCACCCTTTCTGCTCTCGTGACCCATGTATTCTGGTACCTTCTATTGCTCCCCTGACCTTTAAACCTCTTCCTCTTCTCTCAGAATGCCTTTTCTATTTTACCCCCTCACACAATACATATAACACACACACATCACCCACATACAACATGTCTTGTTTGCCTTTCTGAATGTGTCTTATTTCATTTAGCATAACTGTTGTGGAATATTTGGTCAACTATGCAAAGATGTGTTGTATTTGTTTAGCTATATAAAGGTGTGCTGGTGTTTTACCTTGCCTGACTAAGGTACCTGATTTGTCTAATTATAGCTCAATGGCCTATAGCAAGGGTGGAGCTATAGGCAGGACTCTGGGAAGGGAGAGTTAAGGAGGACGAGGAATTCAAGCTCAAGAAAAGGGGAAGAAAGGAAAAGAGACACTAGAGAGATGCCAGGAGTCAACCAGTCAAACACAGCAGAAGCAGGAGAGTAGGACACACAGATCAAAGAAAGGTAGAATGCCCGAGGTAAAATGTAGGTGAATAGAAACAGACTGAATTAAATTAAAAGAGCTAGTGGGACAGTCCTAAGCTAAGGCCAAGCATTCACAATTAACAGTAAGTCTCCATCTCTGTTTTAGCATATTCATTCACTTCCTGTGTTCTTTTTGGATCAAAACTTAAAGTATGTAAGAAAGTCTTTCTTGAAATAGCTTCGTTAGCAGTTTTCTCTTTAAGGAAATCACAAAACTTGGAGCTCAGATACATCCTTTAACACAGGCTTATCAGTTTCTATTAGATGTTGTGATGTTTGTTTTCATTCTTTGGGTACATTTATTATTTAATTTATGTGTTGTTGAGACACAGTCTTAATATATATCCTAGACTGGTCTGGAACTCACTATGTAGTCATTACAGACGGCCTAAAAACTGGCAATCCTCCTGCCTCAGCTTCCAGAGTGCTGGGATCACAGGTGTGGGCAGCACCATACCCAGCTTGTTGATAACATTAAATGGAGCACAGAGCCAGAACAAGTCTGGGTCTTTGTGGCTCTGAAGACTTTTCTTCAAACACACTTGTAGGAATGCTTGTAGAAGATTTTGTATGAAGCCCTGGCAGTTTTCCATTGAGGGATTAAATATAAGGAATTAAAGTGAGGATTAAGAACACCAAAACATGGTAATAGCATCTCAATATGGAAGGATCAAGTCCAACAAACTGAATAATAAATAAGAGGGATGGGCTAAGTTGCCTCTTCCCTAATCATGGTAATTTTCCTCTTATCAATTCTGGAACAATCTGATGTGTTCTCCGCGTTTTGTTGGCCTCCCTCGAATTCTGCCAGCCTGCAATTTGTGGACACTCAGTTGTTTCAAACACAAAATAGCCTGACATTCTGGGTGTTGGAAATCAGTTTTTCTCTTTGGAGATCTGTGCAGTAACATTGTTACGGGCCTTAACTAAGGGCTATGGAGCATTTCAGGCATACTGTTCTCACAGTCACACCTACTGTTTCTGCTTGAGAAACAGGGGATGAAGCTCCCAGAATAGGACAGGAAAGGGCCCTGGGGGCAATGAGACAAAGATTGTTTTGGAGTGCATCACCGAGTTGGTACCTCCTGTGTTCTCTCTAGTCCATTGCAGACTCTTGAAGAAACCTTCTAGAATATTCTTAAATATTATCTGCAATAAAAGGAAGACTCTTTGCTCTCTGGCTCTTTCTCTTTTCCAAGGATTACCATCCAGCCATGTGATCCCTATTAACCTCCAGTGATGTGGACTCCTGATCTAATCGTAGAGTTTTGTACATAGCAAAGTTGCTGAGTGGTTCCCATGGGTACCAAGCAAACAATTAAGAGAAGTAGAGAAGAGAAAAGATCCTGGGCTACACTGGGAGCGTCTGGAGGTGCTGAGAAGGTAGGGTGTACATCAAAGATGCCATACTCACATACACACCAGAAAACCTACCCCAAGTGCTCCTCAGCCACCGACTATACTGTGTCTCCACCCCAGAACCGAACTTGAAGATTGGTGAAAATGTGGCATTTTGGGGTACTCATGGCAAAATGGTGAGTTTCAGTGCACACACTCTCTTTGTGTCTACACCTTTCTGGAAGCTGGGGCTATCAATGCAGAGATCCATGGGAAGCTGTGTACAGCGGACTGGCCTCTCAGTCAATTCAGAACCCAAGAATACCTGCAGACTGGATAGCCAGGCCCCTCCCCTTGTCCACCCAGCAAGTATCCCTGGGCTTTTGGAATTTCACTCATCATTTCTACTTAGCCCCAGCTGCTGATAAGGAGAACCTCACAGGCAGCGAATTCAGTCCCGAGGTGCTATAGAGCCTGCAGAAGTGACTAACAGTGAAGTGGGCATTGATGTTAGAGCAGCGTGAATGTCCCAAAGATGGTTTTCGGCATAAGGTGCTAGCTCAGCCGTGGGCACTTTGCAAATATTTTCTCCAGTAACCCCAGACCACTCCCTCATACACACAGGTGTGCTCATATATAAATATGCATCTGGCAAGAGCCATCATGGTGTAATTAAGGATGGCAACAGATTTTTTTTTTTAAATCCTCTTGGTTTTCTCCAAGACTCAAAGACAAAGAAAATCTGAAGAGGGGTAAAATATTCTATGGCCTTCCAGAAAGAGACATAGTCCTACCTCTGAGAGCAGGACTCAGCCATGTCCTGATCAGCAGGGAGCTGGCAGATGTCCTGAACCACCAGGTGTGGGAGTGTATACCCCATGCCCAGTAGTGTGGGCTATCAGGATGTGCCTGACCTGACTGGACAGCTCACTTAGCCCAGGCTCCCTTTCCCTCTTGGTTCTGTTAGCAGACAGACTCAGAGCCTAGGTTTTGGCGGCACATTTAGCAAGCAGGACTATTTGTGACTTGCCAATGCCCACCTAAGAAATTCACAAATGTGTCCTCATTCCATTCTCCTAAGAACAGCACAGCGCACACAGCATTTCAGTTTGATCGCAAAGGTGAGAAGCCGAGGTGGAAACAATTATGAATCCCTTCAAGACCCTGGAGCAAGATACTTGTGGGAGTGGGGGTGGAGCCTGGGCTCTTAGCCTCTAGGCTGCTTTCTCTGCCTCTTCATCAACCTTGAACACTAAGTGGCCATTTACTGCCTTGCTGGTCCCCCTCCACCATGCTAAATCCTTCTTGCTGTAGTTTTTCCAGCTAATCCTTCTTGGAGGATCCTTTAATTGATTTTGCGTATTTACTTTGCTCTTCAACAAAATGCTGAGAACCCAAGGTGTTATCTGTCAGCCAGGGTCTAAAGTGTGTGAGTTTGCAGAGAGGCTCCCCAGGTTGTCAGCAGGGCTTATGTAGCACCTCTCTTTAAGACTTCAGCCATCTTAGGGGTTTTATGTTACACGTGCACCAATCAGAACTTGGACATAGCAGAAATAAAGACTTCAATGGCAAGGGATTCTGGGAGAAATGGAGAGACCTGAAACTTGTCTGGCAGGGAGAGTCCTGTATATACTTACTTATTTCCCCCTCTTCCTCTTCTTCCTCCTTCTATTTATCTTCCTCCTCCTTCTCCTTTTTTCTTCCTCCTCCCTTCTCTCCTTTTTATCCTTCCTCCTTTCTTTTCTTAAAGTTGAACTTTTAATAATGTGAGCCAATTGTAGATTCTTATGCAGAGTCTGTGCAAGTTACTGCATCTTGAATGTAGGCCATGAACCATGAACCATCAAGGAAAGCCATAATGATGCTTGACATTCAAAGGCAGAGGTGTGTTAAAGATGCCCCTTTAAAGGCAGTTCAGGGGAAAATCACGTTTGCAGCTTCGATGGGTGTTATCAGGGCATCTTAAGGATGTTTGACAGTTGGCTCTGCTGGATAAATAGAACACGTGCTTTTCTCCTGAATGCCCAGTGTGTGCCTAACACCACCACAGGCCCATTTCTTCATTAAAAATTATCTTAAATGGTGCTTTCCGATTGTGTTGGCTTAAAGATTAATAGAATCCAGGCTGGGTTTTTTTCCTCTATTAATTTTTATGACTATTATCATTCACATAAAAAATACATTGTGATAGAATATTATGATTTAATGCTATTATATTCATTTTCTTCTGATTTTAAAAGAAATTGATAATAAGATATTTTTCTTAGCTCTTCTAATGGATCAATTGAACCTGCCCCACCTAACAAAGGGCTTAGCACAAATCATAACTTTATCTTAATGACAGCCATTAAAATGTGTTTGGTAGTACTTCATTATACAGAAAATTTAATTTGTAAAACAAGAGGCAAATGCCACATATATCCTTGTCATCTTTTTCTTCCCCTCTTCCTTCTCCTTTCTTCTTTGTAGATTATAAGATGGAGGATCCTGTGTATAACCCCCCATTTATCTTCATTTTAAATTATGTCTCACTGCCCAGTGCTACACTGCCCCAAAGTTTTCACCAATGAGCAATAACTTCCAAACTATTAATGCAAGTCTTTACTTGTATTTATTTAGATTTTGCACCGAATAACTGTCATTTTTTAAACAGTGGACTCATTTGTTCCTAAATGGTTTTTAAAAGATTGCAAAATATTTTCAGTCATGCTTACCATAAATTTCATGCTATGCATCATAACTATTATGTCATAACTTTCAAACGCTTTGGTACTAACCTCTGAATGTTTCAAACAAAGCCTTGAAATTTATTGCTCTTGAATGATTTAGCTTTGAGCAGATAAGACTGTGTGCTTGGGATTGCTTTGGCCTTGACCTGAACACTCTAGGCCAGCTGGGAGTTTGGGGGAAACTAAGGGGAGGTAAATCACAGGTCCCTTCCCCGCCATCATCCCAGTCCCTCTGTAGGAAGCAAGGTCCTACACAGAGGCAAAGCACATTTTCCAACCTCGCTCAGATTGTCAGTGCTTTGGACTGGATTGGTACATGGGACGGGTGGCGGGAGGAGAGCGCCTTCTTGGACATTGTGGGGCATTTAGTAGTGTCTTTGATTTGCACCAACTACATGACCCATCCCTGACTGCTGCACCTGCGATACCCAAAACTGTCAGTAGCTGTGACCAAATGTGTCCTTAGGAAAAATGTGCTCCTGATTGAGAGCCGATATCTTGGAAAATCAAGGAGTAGTATCGAGATGTGTTGCAGGAGGAGATGGTAAAGGACAACCCAAGGTTTAAGGGGACTCGTTCATTCGGCTTTTCTGAAATCCCCTCTATGACCTCAGTGCATGCATGAGAAATGCAGAGAGGGTGGGTTCAAGAGCCCAGTGCTTGGGTTCAAGCTCCAGCTTTCTCACATGCTGTCTGCGGTGTCCAGAATACTTGGTTATTAAGTATACCTTTCCTCATCTGTAGGATGGGAATGTAACAGTAGAGGCTACATCTCATGGTGGAATCTATATGTGCAGTGCTTATTGTGTAAGAATTTTTATGGAATTTTGTACATATAACTGCGTAAAAACATACACACACACCCCACACACACATACACATCTTAAGTACACACCAGACCTTGAGACTGTCTAGAAGAAAATACAGCGATGGGCACCTTTCTTAGAGATTTAAGGAGATGCACATTGCCTTGGGTGATCTGAGCACACAGCAACAGACTAGGGAAGTAAACGGCCTCTTCCGGAAAGGAGAGGCAGTGTTTACTAAGGTGGCAGAGGAATGCAATTGTCCCTATACTGAGATGCCACTCCTGGAGGCCAGGCACCAATTGTACTTTGCCCAGTCCTTCTCACAGCCAGTTGAGGTGGGTATTATTATTCCTAATTCTAGGATGAAAAAAGTAGCCTCTGGCTCAGGGTCAGAGAGCCAACAAGCAGCAAACCCGGGAGTCCAGCCCACATCTGGCCAGACCCCAGCCTTCTCCTTGTAGTTGTTCTGTGTAACAGAAAGTGGATGCTTAACAGGCAGATCGAGAGAACTGAAATGACCCAGGGGAAGACAGTGGGGAGGCACCAGGTCAAGGAAAAAGCTAAGAGGGACCGACAGGGCTCATCTTCCAGCCGATACAAGCTGAGCCTCCTTGACAGACAGTAACAATAATCTTTGCTTTTCCTGCTTTAATTTTTGCAGGGAAATGAGAGAGAAGAGGCAGATGTGGAACACCCATCATGAGGTGTGTGGAAAGGAACAGCTTTGTGTGTTTGTATTGCTGAACGCTGGCTGCTCTGTGGGAAGCCCTAAGGCAGGCAGGCCATAGAACCACAGCCCACCAGTGCCCAGTTGGCAGAAGTTGGAGGAGGCTTAAAGGAGCAGGGTCAAGGAAGCCTTGGTTGGGAAACCACAGTTACCAGAAGCAAACTTGCATATTGTTCTCAATCTTTCTGATATCCCTGCTCGTCCCCCTCTGCGGAATTGCAGGGTACACCAGCAAAAGGCGAGCACCATGGGCACCGGAAAGCAGAAACAATGTCAGCCCTTCTGAGACACACAGACCAATTTCTCTGATTCTGGGTTCTTTAGAATGGGAAATCCAACCAGGAGAAAATAAGTGGCCATTGATACTCTCGGGGTAAATCTTGTCTGAGTGGCAAGGCACACAATGACTCCCAGGCAGAGGATGTTTGGACCATATTCCTCCTTTCAAAGGCCCCTGGGCCAGCTGGAGGCCACACAAGGGCCCTCACTCAGGCCAGCCAGCAGGGAATTGAAGTAATCTAATTTTAATTATGTGACAAGAGCATGAAGAATCATTTAAAACTCTGTCAGAGCGAAAGATGGCTCCAGTCTGCCAGAAGTCCCTAGATGGAAATAAAGAGACCCACAGGCTCAATGCTAAGTTTGGGTGCTTAAAAAAAAGTAAGACACTTGCGTAATAAACAGATTGTACATGATTGATACAGAGATAGGCTGGGAGGGCCATCCAGATCTGCTCCTTAGGGGTGAAGGCACCTGCCAAGCCACTGTCCACTTAAGCAAGTCTGAATTTTCCATTGGGTTAAAAAGCCTTGTAAAGATAAGAACGTTGTTTTCTATTTTTCTGAAATTAAAAATTAGAGATATTTAGATTTTGTCCTGAAACAATCAGTCTGTACAGTATTTTACCCTGTGTTATCCAATGAGGTCTTCACAAAAACTAAGACATGTTCTCAGTTTTAGGTAAACAAATACGGATGTCTGATATTCTAATCTGATTTAATTTGCTAAATGTTTTTTATGTAAACATAAAGATAAATATCCTTTTGTCTGAAGCAAAGTAGTACTTTAAATTTATTTACTTATTTACTTTTAGTGCTGGGATTCAAGGCCAGCGTCACCCATAGGGGATGTACTTGCCCTACCATGGAGTTACATTCCCAACTTCCAAGCAGATGTATTTTAAAATTCTGAGGGTCTCAACTGAAGAGACGGGTGTCCTCTTAAATCAGTCAGCCTTGACTGCAGGGTCTTTGGGGACAGGGGCTGCTGAGTAGATGGAGAAAGTCTCCAGAGAGTGATCAACTGAGTGAGGAAGGCGGAGTCAAAACCTAGCAGGTTTTCAAAGATAATGCAACGTCTTTCTAAAAGTTTGGACAGAATTCTGTCCGGAGATCTAGTTTACACAAAAGTAGCAGAGTTTGCTCAGAGTTCCTGAGCTAGATGCCGTCCTCTATGCCGGAAGAAATGTTTGTGTCCCTCCTTTTGGCTGTGAGACTATGCCTTCAAGGAATTGGAATTCTCAGGCAGGGAGAAGGAAAAGACTGGTGCCAGACAGAGGAGGAACTGTCTTCAGGAAAGAGATTTCACACAGTTCTGATAACTTGTTAAAATACCTTGCCGGATTCTGTGGCACACAGACAGTAGCTGTGGGTTAGTGATGGACAGGGCCACACCTTAACCAGACTGTTGAGTTCTGCATACTGCTGGCTGGCTCTCCACTAAACCTAAACCTCAAGTCAGAATCTCCAAGATGGACTTGGAAAGGAGATGGCGTATCTAGTCTTTGTGTTTTTCCCTCCCCTTTCCAATGAGGTCACATTGAACACATCTCCCTTTCCATCTTTCTCTCTTTTGTATTCAACCTGGTTATTGAGGGCAGGTTGTTGCACCTGCCGCATTAGGGTCGTCAGTACTCGAACTCTGGTAACAAGATCAGTGCAGACAAATTTGCAAATTGATGCAAAATCCTCCTGGCTCCTGATGTTATGTTTCCTCTAACCTTGCTCTCACCAAATGGGCTAAGGGCTTTCTCGGGTAATATAAGAAACCGCAGGCTTTCCTCTTTAGGAGATTTTCTTGAGGAAGGGTAACAGAGCCCCGTTCCTTTCGCCCTGTGCACTGAACTAGTGTGGTTAAGCTGCCTTAAGCTTCAGCAACAAAGAAGCCTCAAGTGCTCAGTGGCTTAACACTGCAAAGGCAGGGCTGTCTCTCTTGTCACAGCCTAAAGCAGGCTTTTCTTGTTCTTGTCTGTTGTCATCTATCTATACAGTGACTCTGGAGTCTGGGCTGGTCCTCTTGTCCTAAGATTCTGATGCTGTCTGTATCTCAGGGCATCCCAGTCATCATACAAAGGACAAGAGAGAAATATAGGAGACAGTGACTTTGTGATGCGGTCGGTGCTACTTCTAGGTGACAAATGTCATTGCTGTTGAAGTGCATTGTGAGAGTCGAGTCGTGTAGCCTCCGCTCACCTGGAAGAAGCTGGGGGAATGTTTGATCTCACTAATGTCAGGGCAACACCGATGGCCTCTGTCTCCAAGACCATGAAGCACTGTCCCTGAGGGATCTCACCAATGTCAGGGCAACACCGATGGCCTCTGTCTCCAGGACCATGAAGCACTCACTGTCCCTGTTGCTCTCATCTTTGATTATTTGGATCAGTGATTATCAACCTTCCTAATGCTACGATCTTTCAATACAGTTCTTCACATTGTAGTGAACCCCAGTCATACAATCATTTTTGTTACTACTTCCTAACTGTAACTTTGCTACTGTTATGGATCACAATGTAAATATCTGTTTTCTGATGGTCTTAGGCCACCCTGTGAAAGGGCTGTTTGACACCCCCCACCAAAGGAGCTGAGAACGACAGGTTGAGAAGTGCTGATTTTGATTCGCGTGAGAGTGGGACCATCTTGATTTTTCTCACAAGAGATGAGTTAGTACAACATAGACTTGTCCCAGTTAAATTCATATTTTCTCTTATGGTACTGAAAAAAATTGACTAGTCGAATATATATAGTAATTCTTGGCAGCTTATGAATAGATGTATACATGAATGTATGGTATTTTGGCCCAAGAGCTCTGTTTCTAATTTTCAAGAGAAGCAGAAAGTCCCTGGAGTGTGTTTTGAAACCTCCAAATCTCATGATTCTGGGGCCAGTGTCAGGATGGATTTGGGAAGCAAACCAAAGCACTCAAAAAGCAGCACGATCCTCTTGGTTTTCTCAGAGAATTCGGGAGATTCCCTGAACTATCCGTAGTGACACTTAGTCACAACCCTCGTTCTTCTCTCTTGAATCCTCCCACGCACTAGACTTGAAGTCTCTCCACAGGCAGCCAGGGCGCCTTTCTGGTATCTTCTTGTTCTTTCCAGTTCACTCATCTAGATGGTCTTCAAGGGCTGATCAGAGCACTGAGAGTAAGCAGAGAAATACAAAATAATCCAGAACCGTGGGGTAGGAGAGACGGCTCTGAGCCTGTGCATGTACAAGGAGGTGTGGCCTGTCCCACTTGCTGGAAGCACCTGGCACACTCCTGGTACTTAGTCACTCTCCCTTAGCACTTCTTTAATGATCCACGGGTTAGACCACTTGAAGTCAGGGGCTCAGGCATAAAGTTATAAAAAGACAGAATTAGAGGTCATTTTCAAAAGGAAATCAGAATATTGTCTCAGCAGGTAACGATCTACTTTCCACATAGTCATGATGGAAAACATGCTATTACATTCAGACACCGTGGTTGAATGAGAAATGTCTCCTATGGCTTCATGTATTTGAACACTTGAGCCCCGGTTGACTGTGCCATTTGGGAAGGTTATGGAACTTTTAGAAGGCCTTGCTAGAGGAAGTGTGTTACTGGGATAGCCACTGAGGATAGCCTGGCCAACTTCTTCTCAATCTCTGCTTCCTGCGTGTGGATGAAATGTGAACTCTCCACTCCTTCATGGGAATGAAATGTGACTTCCCTGCTTCCTCACTCACAGGCTGTCATCAAACTCTGGACACCATGCCTTCCCCGCTGTGATGGATGCCATCCCTTTTGAACTGTGAACCAAAATACACTCTTTCTAATCCCATTTGCTTTTTTTTTTAGGGGTTTTTTTTTTAAATCACAGCAACAGAAAGCAATCCAATTCAGGCATCTTTATTTCCTATTTGTTCATGATTATAGATGTAGAGTCTCTTTCCATGGTTTTCCATTTTCTGCCCCATTGTGAATTCTGTCATTGTCACCCAGAGTGATAAAAAACTTCCCATTGCTCTTTTGAGTCGTCCATCTCCTCCTCTTGCATGGGTTCCCATGTCTGAAGTCTTCATTTTCACATACGTGTTGTCAATACACTTCCTGTACATTTCAGACATGCAATTCCCCACAACTTTATCCTCTTATTCAGTAGACATAAATACCTGCTGTATTTGAGAATCAATCAAATTTTAAAAATTTGTAGGGTTCAGTTCCACCTCAAAGTGTTAAATTAGTAATTCTGAAGGTTGGGACCTGCACCCCAATGTTTTATATAGTTCCTTGACTGAGTATAAATTGAAGCAAATGTTGAGAAATTCTAAATTTCTTAGAATTTAAGTGTATCAGAATTTCATAACAGTGTCTGTGAAAAATACAGATTTTGTTTCTTTTCTGGAAGATTCTGACTTACTCAGATCTGTAATCTATCTTGCAAGCACCTCAGAGAACGCTGATATTAGACTTCCTAAATCATCCTTTGGAGAAAATTCCCTCCTAGAATGTTAATATTCAGGCAAGCCATGGTGTTGGGCATCAGAACCCATTCAAAACATTTTTATTCTAAGAAATTTACCAACACATAAAAATGGATAGCAGTACAATAAATGTTCTGACCATTTATTGCCACATAGTGAATCACCCTTATGCTGGCTGGCTTTTGTGTCAACTCCGCACAGGTTAGAGTTATTTGGGAAGAGAGAACAGGGATTGAGAAAATGCCCCCACCAGATTGTGCTATGGGCATGCCCATGGAGCATTTCCCTAAATAATGTGAATGGGCCTATCCCATATGGTCTGGTGCGACCCCTGGGTGGTTGATCTTAAACAGTATAAGAAATCAGGTTGAGCAGGTCATGAGGAGAAAACCAGGAAGCAGTGTCCTTCCATGGCCTCTATATCAGTTCCAGCTACACATTCCTGCCTGACTTCCCTGGGTGATGGAGTGTGACCTGAGAAATAACTGTAAAGATGAAATAAACCCTTTTGTCCCCAAGTTTCAGACTGAGATAAAGCGTCATGGCAATAGAAAAAACAACTAACACAGTCCTACGACTTCTTTCTTTCTTTCTTTCTTTCTTTCTTTCTTTCTTTCTTTCTTTCTTTCTTTCTTTCTTTCTTTCTTTCTTTCTAAAAAACCAACAGTCATTTGTTCTGATGAACACACAATGCAGGCCAGCCTTCGTAGAAACTACTCCCTCTCCCATCAGCTGGGGTAGCACTAATTGGACTGAAGAAGACACTTCCAAGATGGCTCCTTTCATGACAGAAAGGTTAGTATTTTTTGTTTCCTGGGATTGCTGGACAGGTATCTTGTTTTCTTTACATGGAGATCTCTTTATGACTGGTTAGGCTTTCTCAAAGCATTATGGCTAGTTCCCAAGAGGACATGAGTCAAGAGGCAGAGGGTAGAAGCTGGTAGTTGCCTAGGGCCAAGAAACCAGTGTAAAATTTCTTTGTCCAATCAAATAGATTTAAAAAAAATACACTCAGATTCAAGGGTGTAGAGCATGGCTTATTAGAGGACGTACCAGATTTGTGGCCTTCCTTACCCTACCACAGTAGACTACCGTGGACTTGCCACCCAACTTCACCAACTTCACCAGCTCCATCAACTTCACTTACGTCCACTTCTGAAAAGTGGCCTTTTCCCATTCCTAAGGATGTCAGGTCTACCCTGAGCCTGAGTCCATCCTCTAGGCTTCCGTTAGTCCTTCACCAACTTCTGTATGTCTCTGCTCTGTCAGTTCCATTTGCTTCTCACTTGCCATGTGGGCTCCCGAGCTCCCAGCCATCCACTGCACACCATCTGAGCATTCAGATTTCTACGTCTGCTGGCTCCTCCTGTAACTTATTGTCCTGAGCTGGGTTGATGATACCCAGCTCCCCCTGATGTCCCAATCCCTCCTGCAAGCCTGGTGTCACATGGACTAGATGGAATATGAGGTTACTCTGAGCATCCCAATCACCCATCTCCCCTCCACCCTCAGCCATCCCAGACCCCATTACCTTCCTTCATGGAAATTAGAGGGTTTTAGAATCTTAGAATTTTGGAGCAGGGATGTGGGTGTTGGCATGTGCCTGTAATCCTAACACTTAGAATACAGAGGTAGGAGGATCACAAGTTTGAAGCCAGACTGAGCTACATACAGCCTGAACTACATAGTAAATTCCAAGCTTGCTTGGACTACATAGTGAGACTCTGTCTCAAAACACAAACAAGCAAACAAGCACACGACCCACCCCCCAAAACAAATGCAATTCACAGTTGAACAAAGAAAAACAACACAATTCTAGAGTTAGAAAGGGCAGTATGCTGCCTCAGGCTTTATAGAAACCACATGGGTATACCTTCCCTCTCTTTCCTCCTTGATGCCTCTGAATTCTGGGAACAGCTTCCTCTTCATATTGGGAAAATGGCTTTCCTATTTTCCCACCAGAACCCCTTCTTCTGAAAGAGAAGTAATAAGAGGAAGTAAAACTATGTTCATATGCCAGAAAATGGCTTTCAGGTAAAATCGGGTGTGGTGTAATAGGAAAGAAACAAGTCTCCATGTTCTTCCAAGATGAGAAGAAAAACAAACTTATTTTCAAATTATCTGCGCACATTCACAGTTCCTGTGCTCTTTGTGTTCACTGCCGAGCAGCGCTGACAGTTTAATAACTGCACAACAGCCTCGCTGCTTTCCCTCCACCTGGAGAAAGCCAGCATGCTTCAGAGACGGGGATAATGAATGTGTAGGATGGTGTCTTCCAGGGCCAAATCCAGCAATCTGAGCAAGCAGCACAATGCTTGCTTGAGAGGTGCATCATGGGTAAGATGGTAGGAAGTCTGGCAAACAAGCTGATCAGTCTTTGGGCAGATTGAGCCCTTTTAACCTCAGCCTTTAGCTATGTAGTCCTGAGCAGAGTTCAGTGGTCAGAGGAGGTCCTTTGTTTATGGAGAAGAGAATCTGATTTCATGTGCATGTGTATGTGTGTGTGCACATGTATGCATCTAAATGCATGTACGCATGAGCATGTATGTGCAGAGGTTAATGACAAGTGTCTCTTCCTACACACACACACATGCACGCGCGCGCGCACACACACACACACACACACACACACACACACACACACACACACAGAGTTTTACCTTATTCTTTGAGACAAAGTCTCTCACTGAAGCTGGAGTTCACCAGGTTAGCAAGAATAGACAACCAGCAATCCCCAGCAATCCCCCTGCCTCTTCTTCCCCTGTCCCAGTATTACAGATTTTGGCCACCATGCCTGGCTTTTTCTGTGGATGCCGTGGATCTGCATTCAGGTTCTCATGATGGTGAGGCAAGCATTTACCAACTGAGCCTTCCCTCCAGTCCCTTAATCTTATTATTAAAAATAAGGCCTAGAATACCTCTACACTATAAATTTCAGTGCCTTGCTACCCAGCACAGCCCACTTTAGACCTGTAGTGTCTGTCTCCTGTATAATGCAAATTCCTTGAGTCGATTGTGTAAAAGGTGGCTACACCATTCATATGCACAATTCATTGTAAAACTGATGACATATTGAGCACACATGATCACTGCTGAGATAGTCAGTGAACAACATGTGGACTGGCTGACTACTGCCATGAGGCACTGTGTTAAATAGGTCCTGGAGATACCAACATCAAATGGCCAAGCTTCTGGATTTTAAGGGCATCGATAAATTTAATAAGTGCATAGTTAATTTAAATGCATTAAATAGGATTACCTGTGCTTTTAAAAATGTGCTGTGTCGTATTTCAAAAGAACATAATTATATCATTAAATATGTTATCGATAACATTATTATTATTAGTGTGCATAGGTGTGTGCACATGTGTGTGCATGTTGTGTTCATATGTGCAAGTACTTGTAAGTGTGTGAGTATATATGGAGGTCAGAGGGGACCTCCTTGGGTTGTTCTTTGGAAGCCATTCACCTTGTTTTTTAATTTTTTTAGACATAGTTGCTCATTGGTCTGGAGCTTGCCAAGTAGGCTCACTTGATTGGTTAGCAAACACCAGTTATCCACCTACCTCCACCTCCCCAGTGCTCAGAGTATAAGCACATGCTGCCACACCTGGGTTCTTTGTTTGTTGTTTGTTTTGGGTCCCCATCTTTGCAAGGAAGCACTTTCCTGGGCCAGTTGTTTGCCCAGTCCTAGTCTTACTATTTTTTATCTTAAACATTTCATCCTGTCTGTGGCCATATACTCCTGAGCACACCCTATCTTGTCTTACGGCAGAAGCCAAGAAGGTTCGGGTCCAGTTAATACTTAGATGGGAAACATTTCATTCTATTTCAAACTTTGGCCTTAGGGATCAAAGTTCTCTAGAAGAGCCTCCTCTGCATGTCCCATGCTGGTTTCTTTGTTATTTTTATGCTATAGACTCAGAAGCAAAGCCCTTCCATGCTGGGGAGGAACACTGGATACCTTTCCCTTTCCCGGCTTGTCTTTGAAGCCTGTGTCATGTTACCGTCCGTTCTGATATATATATTGTGCAGCTGTTCAGGCCGTGAAAGCGGGGAAGGTCACTCATATAAATAGGATCTCTCACCAAACAGGAGCGTGCAGCGGCCCTCTGCCCACAGTGGCAGTCCCCATCACAGGCATGGAATTTCAGAGTTGTTCTCTTGTTAGGCATTGCAAGTAGGGAGCTCAGGAGGGATTATGGAGACAGACAGAGGTAGAGAAAATTCTGGAAAGGCAATTTCTTTGCTAGGTCACGTCCTTAGATGGGTTTGGTGTTTCCATGGTCCAAGTCCTTAGACGTGACTCAGAAAAAAAAAATAGATCTTAGTGAGCACATATGGCGCCCCGGCGAGTCTCCCGATGTGATGAACTTGCTTTAGTAGTGCAGGCAAACACAACTCAAGGTAGTAATTTAATCACATTTCAACAGATCTTAAGACATGGAGTATCTCAAGGGGTCTAAATTTAATTTCTTTAATTAATAAATTAATTTTATTTGTTTATTTTTGTGTGTGTGAGAGAGACAGGGTTTCTTTGTATAGTCTTGGCTGTCCTGGAACTCATTCTGTTGTTGCATGAATAATAAAAAGCCAGAGACAGAGATTGGGACTCAACCTGAAGATCAGAAAAGCAAAGCAGTTAGCCACTGGCTCTTACCGCGCCCTCAGACCAAAAATGTGCGGTCCTGCCTCCATGAATCTTCAGATTGAGACTGAGCGTGAGATCTGCCTCCTCCTGTCTTATATTCCTCTCCAGTGCTGGGATTCAAGGCGTGCACTACTATTGCCCAATCTCTGTGGCGAACTAGCATGGTCACTGGGGTTAAAGGTGTGTGCAACCACTGCCTGGCCTGTATGGCTGACTGGTGTGGCTGTTTTGTGTTCTGACCTTCAGGCAAGCTTTGTTTATTAAAATACAAATAAAACACTCTACACTCTGTAGATCAGGCTGGCCTTGAACTTAGAGATCTACCTGCCTCTGCTTCCTGAGTGCTGGGATTAAAGGTGTGCACCACCATGACTGGGCAGAGGGGCCTGATTTTAACTATTAGCAGGTTGGTTAAACAAAGGTAAGATTTACATTAATTTCACCTGTGTTCGTACTGCATCTATTTTGGAAATAGCGACACTTTTTTAAAAATCCCACTTGATAATACATCTTAATGTAATGTCTGGATGGCAGCAGTAACTCTTTTATCTCTGCAGTTCTGAAGCAGGGATGTGCACAGTGGAAAAGTCTGGCATATTTGACTGTGATGACCTAGAACATTCACCTGTCTGAAAACTACTGAATGAGCTCTTGCTCTGCTGCCAGCTCGGGACTCAATACTCAGGTCTTGGCTATTTTTTATCACTACGTTTCCAGATGCTTAGGAATAAGAGAACAAAGACACAAGCATTGTGGAGAAAAGGGAGTGAAATTCTAAAGAGCTCAGACATTTGCTAAACGAACTCATACAGGCAACAGCTCAGGATACACACACTGCAGGTACTGGTAACCTCTCTCCTGCGGTGATGAAACACCACAGCTAAAAGCAACAAGAGGGTGATGAAACACCACAGCTAAAAGCAACAAGAGAAAGGGTTAGTTCCGACTTCTTCCAGAGTACTAGAGTGTACCATGGCAAGGGAGGAGGGAGGCATGGCAACAGTCACAGAGAGAGTGACAGCAGGCAGGCATGGTGGCAGGAGCAGGAAGCTGGCAGATCACATTTTCACCTACACACCGGAAGTGAGGGGGGCAAGAGAGAAAGAAAAAACAGAAAGCTGGTTAAGGCTACAAAGCCACAAAGCCCATCCCAGTGACATACTTCCTCCAGGAAGGGTTTATCTTCTAAAGGTTTCATAAGCAGTACCACCCACCAAGTGTTCAAATACATGAACTTCTGGGGGAAAATTCCTCATCAAAACTACACACATTGTGAAAGGCTAAATGATGAGACTATGTGAAAGCTGGTCAGATAGTAAGGTTAAGACAGTAGGGTTAAGATCCAAACAGATGTGAGAACCAGGGGCACCCGATGGGAGCATAGCATCAAGAGCCTCATACCCCATGTACCCCAAGGCACCGAGCTGAGCAAGAGTAGGCTGAGGTTTGAACAGTTCCCTGTCACTGTAGAGAGAGATGCCAGAACCAGGAGATGTCTCCCCTCCAATGAAGAGTGAAATCAATGCTGAAGTCAAAGAGTGAAGTCATATGTTGAATGGTGTGTATCGCTTTTCTCATCATTGTGACAAACCAGCTCTAGGAAGGAAGGGTTTATTCGGGCTGATGGCTTGCAGGAACCGTCCATCATGGTGGGAAGGCGCTACTGCAGAAGTGTGATGTTTGGCTCATTGCAGTCAAAAAGCAGGAAGAGGTGGGTATTTGTGCTCAGAGAGCGTTCTCCTTTTTAATTCAGTCTCAAACCCTAGCCCATAGGACAGCACTGCCCATGTTCAGAGTTCCTTTAAGCTGATCTGCAAGCACTCTCATGGACACATTCAGAGGTGTGTTCAGGTGATTATACACCCCATCCTGGAGATCAACCATCACACCCCAGTGCTTCAGAACGTGGCTATTTGGGATGATATCTTTAAAGAGGTGAGTGAATTCAAGTGAAGTAGTTAGGCTATATTCTAATTCAAAGTGGCAGGTGTTCTTATAGGAAGACACATGATGTGACTCAAGGGACATGCGTGCTCAGAACTCACTCATGAGAAAAGGCATGGGGGGGGGCAGCCATCTGTAGGTCAACAGAGATGTCAGAAGGTCCACCCTGCCAGCCTCCATAACTAGAAGAACTAGGTCTCTGTTTTTTAAGCCACTTAGTCTGTGGCATTTGGTTACGGCAGCTGTAGTAGAGCAATACGCCCTTCATAGAAGTGTAGGGCAGAAGAAACAAACCCCGGTTTCTGAGCTTTTGTTCCATGACTGACCTTTCGGAGCGCGTGCAAATCAATTCGCTGTTACTTGAATGGTTGAAACGAAAACAGTTGACTTTAAGGGAACCCTCACAGCCAATGCTTCCAGATAAAGCAGAGTTCCTGTCAGGAGGAACACCAGAAAAATGCCCATGATGAATGGGAGGGCATGTAGAGATCTTAAAATATGTGTGCTTATTGAAATCATCAGAGACACATTAAGTCAAACACTGTGTGGTTCCCCTTGGATGAGAGACTTATGGTAGGAAAAAGTGATGATCAGAAAGCAGAACAAGATTACCAGGAGCTAGGGAAGAGAGTAAAGAAGAGAAATGGTTATTTTGTGATTGTGATGGTTCATTCTGACTGCCAACTATAACAGATTAAGGCAAGCCTATCACATATACTGAGAAAGGATCAGAGAAAGGTCCTGATGTCAAACTGGCCTCCACATGTCCTCGGATTGGTGAGTGCATCCACACACACTCATACACACATGCATACAACACACACTAGAGAAAAAAAGAAGAAACAAAGATGAGGAAAAGAAAAGGAGGGGAAAATATGAAGAACAAGGTAAGAAAAAGTGAAGTACTCAAAAGACAGCCTTCAAGTTCAAGTTAGTCATGGTGCTACATGTCTGCCGTCTCAGTCCTGAAGAGGCGAAGGCAGGAGTTTCAGTGTGTGTTTGAGGCCAGTCTGAGCTATATGATGAGATTCTGCATAATTTTTTTTTTAATGAAAGCAACCAGTCAGGCTGGGTTTTGAACTGCAATGTAGAGAAATTATGGAGGGCAGACAGAGAGACAGAGACAGAAGCTGAAGCCATGAGGAGACTTCAGAGGGGAGGATCAGGCCTGCCCTGGCTAGTCAGATGGCAAAGAGCAGAGAGAATGGGAAGAGGTCAGAAGCACAAAACGGTACAACATAGCAAAAAGAAAATCACCAACCCATTGTGGTAAAAGCACACAGCAGCAAAAGTGCATCTTTAGCCCTAGAAAAACAAAAGGGTCTTTTGTTTCGATCACCCAGTGTTACATAACAACTAAAAAAAAATACTTAAAATAATAATGATCTATTCTTAAAACACAGTTCTGTCGGTTGGTTGGGCATGCTTCAGACGACACGAGAAACCCATAAACAGCCCTATGCCAGGCATATGAAGCTTCTGTAAGCGTCTCTGAAGCTGATTTTTCTGACTCACGTGGCCTAACAAGCCCTGTTTTCAGTCTCCTGGGTTCTTAGTAAGAAACTTCCGGCCACAACCTGATTTAATCTTTATCTTCAGGCTGTCATTACCTGGGGAACATTTTTTTTCCTGTCTGGAGAAACTAAGCATGTAAGCCAGCCGTCTGTACTGTAATAGAATACATGAGCTAATGAAGTCAGGCAGGAGAAGGTTGTTTCCGCTCCTGGGTTTGGAGGTGTGCGGCTGGAACTCGGTAGACCCATTGCTTTTAGGTAACTGGTGAACACCTGGCAAAGTAAAACTGCTTGCCCCCCTGACCAAAAAGCAAAAGAGAGTGGGGGAGGGCTCTGAGTCTCACAGTTCTCTAGGGAGCCCACTCTCAAACGGCCTAGGAGTCTCCCAGTGGCGTCACGCTGGGACCAGGCCTTTCCATATATGGGCCTTGGTGGACACTTATCCAGAACATAGCTCTGAGAGCAAGAAATAATTTCATTTTATGACTAAGTAGATTCTAAGCATGCATGTTGGAGCTCACTCCCAAGCCAGGCAGTTTCTTCTAGCTCATCTCTCTGGTTATCAACTGTGTATCTCCTCGTGTTCTGCTAACGAAGGCCGACTGATGCTTTCACTATTATGGGTATGTAGCTCGATTAATAAAAACCCAGAGACAGACATTGGGGTTCAACCTGAAGGTCAGAAAAACAAAATAGCCAGCCACTGGCTCTCACCTCTACTTCAATCTGAAATGGTGACCCTGCCTCCAAGAATCTCAGAATGAGACTATGTGTGAGGAGCTGTCCCCTCCTGTCTTATATTTCTCTCTAGGGCTGGGCATAAAGGCGTGTGCCACTACTGCCCAGTTTCTATGGCAAACTAGTGTGGCTACTGGAATTAAAGGTGTATGTCACCCCTGCCTGGTCTGTAAAACAGTTCTGCTGTTTTACTCTCTGAACTTCAGGCAAGCTTAATTTATTAAAATACAAATAAAATATCACTACATGAATATACAAAGCTACAAGTGTCCCTAAACCAGGTACCTTTTCCTTTTCATCTTTGAAGTTACTACAAACAACCCATTGTTGTCAATTTATTATTGTCTGGTTAATTTTGTTACCAACCTCCAAGTTCATGCATTGAAATTCCAACCCACAGTGGGATGATATCAGGAGATTGTGACCTTGGGGCAAAGTTCAGGCCATGAGAGTGAAGCCCTTATGAATGAGATCAATGCGTTTCTGAAAGAGAAGACCCCAATCCCCTCACCCCATTGACTGTGTGAGTGTCTGTGAGAGGATCTTTGAAGAGGAAGCAGCTCTCAGTCAATACAGATGCTGCCAGCACCAAGACGTAGGTCTTCCCAGCTCCCCAAACCACTTGCCCTTCATTTACACACTATCTAGCTAGTGATATTTTGTTAAGTGACCCTCAAAGACTAAGACACAAAGATTTCAACATATAAAAACCTGGCTACACTTTTAATAGTTTTCAATTCAAACATTTTCCTTCAATGTATTGCTCTTGCAGGGAATCTGGGGCTCAATTCCCAGCCCCCACATGGTGGTTTACAGGCACTGATATCTCCAATTCCAAGGGCTCCAACACCATTTTCTAATTCCCCTGGAAACCCGGCATTCACTTGGTACATATATACACAAGCAGGCAGAACACTCAGACACATAAAATAAAATGAACCTTTAAGAGAAAAGCTATAAATAACCAATGATACAAAGGAAAATTAGTTCCTAGTATAGATGCTGCTATTATTTTTCCAATCAAAAGAGGGTAATGTAAGTTTGTTCTGAAATGTTTGTGACTCCAGACTAATAACGGATAGGAAATAGACCTCATTCCTATCAGCAATGTTTCATTCTCATCTGGCAGAAGCCGGCACACAGTCTTGCTGGGTCTTGAGCACAGTGAGCCTACCCTGGAAGGTAGAGTTTTAAGCTAAAGGGTCTGGAAGGAGCAGGGTAGTGACATCATCCCGTGTTGCTCCAGTGTTGCCCCTCAGACCTTGGCTGTGCACTGTGCTCCCTGTATTAGTCGCTTGGTTCACCATAATGAAATACTAGACTAGATTTATTTCCTTGCTGTTATAGATGCTGGGTGTTTGGAAGCTCCAGCTTGGGGCAGGGGGTTCCAGACCCCGCCCTCAGCACACCAAGCAGCAGCTCCCTAGAGCTGCCTCATTTCAGACTCCATCCCTGAGAAAGTCCACCATCAGTGGCTCCTCCCCCAGAGACGCCAGGGACCAGGCCTGCTGGCTACTTAAGACCTGGTCCATAGCTCTGCCAGGTGCGCTCTGTCTTCTTCCTTCCCGAGATCCACCTGGGAGTGCTCTGCTTTGCATTGCCCTGTCTATTAAATTTGGATTTATTAATTCGGTTTGATTTGGCTTATTGCGTCTGTGGCGGGGGTTGGGGGGACAGCAACCAGGGATCCAATACCTAACACTGGGAAGTAAAGTCTTGAGATTCTGGCAAATTACATTTCTGTTTGGACCTCTCTGCCTGGCTCATAGATAGCTACCTTCTTACATCCATGGTATTCCCTTTATAATGCGACTGCCCTACAGGGTAAGTGCCCCACTGATGCCCTCATTTAGCCTTTGTTATGTCCTAAAAGCCCCATCTCCAAACACAATCACCTTGAGGCTTCAACATATGGATGTATGTGTGTCTGTGTGTGTGCTACTAAGTCTGTGGCATTCCCTCCTCTCCCCCAACAGGACTCTCCTCCTCAGCGCTGGGTCCCAGCCAGATCTCTGTTGATAACTGGTACCTGAGAGGACCCAGATACATGAATATTCACTGTGCTTCATGACAGCCCATATGGCTCACACAGCCTTGCCAGAGCTGGGCTGAATTCATTAGCTGGAATCAAAGGAGGGCAAGCATGGAACGTTGCTTCCTGCTAGCCCCTTGCCACTGTAAAATCACATACCGACTATTACAATGCCAGCACCTGAAAGCATTGGGAAGGCTGTTTTCCCATGTGTGTCTTTTTGGTTTTGTGAAAGCGTTTTCTCCAAGGGCAGAAACATTTAATGAATCTGCCTTTAAAAATAAAATAAAGAGCGTTGAGCGTGGCGGCTCAAGCCTTTTATCCTAGCACTCAGGAGGCAGAGGTAGACAGATTCATAATGGATGATCCTGCTATGTTCTAACAGATATTGTGATTTCAGTGAAGGATGTATTCATCTCAAAGAGAATTAATGCTCTCCAAAGTGCCAAGCACCGTTCTTGGCACAGGAGAAGCATTCAGAAATGCCAGTTATTGTATCTATGGTGGGAGAGTCCTTGGGGTTTGTCTTGGTCCAGAGAACTGTGACATCAGATCAGTCATGGAGTCTGGATCTTTCTTCCCTTATGTATAAAGTGAGGGCTTTGAGTGAGGTGCCCTCCATAGTCTTTTTGACTCTCATACCCTTGTGGAGTTGGCGTGAACGAAGAGATGAATGGAAAAACAGAAATGAAAAAAGAGGACATGATTGCTCCTAGGTATGGCGGAAGAGAAGGTTTAGTGTAGTGACTAGGGAGAGCGTGACTAGGGAGAGCGTAGGCAGAGGCAGAGGGACACAGCTGGCAAAGTCCAGAGTGAATGTGACCCTGAGGCAGGCTGTATGAGAGAGAGGGGAAGGGAGAGGAGAGAGCCAGGAGAGTAAACAGTTGACAAAAGGGGCCTGATAACCAAAATGGCTGGATTATATAAGGAAGGGCAGCAGGAGAAAGGGGAGCCCTGGGCAGGAGAGGTTTAGAGTAGGAGGCAGGGTATGCCAGACACCTTGTAACAAGTAGAAACTGAGCGATGCTGGGAGAACCTGGGGAACTAGTCCGTTTTGATATGTTGAGTAGGCTTCTCAGTTAGCCATTTGTCCTGGCTTTGATACCTCTCACTAGAAAGGCTGGAGCAGCATCTTCGACATGATCTTCATCAATGGGAATCGTCCATCTCAAGACACCCGAGTCTTGAACCTTGAGAGGTCACAGCTGAGTAGACCATGTATATCTTTAAATATACCTTTCTTGTATGAAATTATATCGCTCTCTTGTTGTGGAATATTACTTTAACTATGTAAAGATGAAAGATGTGTTACATTTGTTTATGTTGAGGACTATTAACTATGTAAAGGTATGTTGCATTTGTTTAACTATGTAAAGATGTGTTACATTTATGTCACCTCGCCTGTCTAAGGCATCTGAATGGTCAATAGCTAGGCAGTAGAGGGATAGGTAGGGTTGGCTGGCAGAGAGAATAAGTAGGAGAAGGAATCTAGAAGAGAGAGAGAGAGAGAGCAGAGGGAGATGCCCAGAGCCAATCAGTCAAACAGCTGCCAGGCTGCCAGACATTGAGGAAGTAGGAAAAATAGGACATACAAAATGAAAGAAAGGTAAAACCCCGAGGCAATATGTAGATGAAAAGAAAACAGGTTAATAAAAGTTATAAGAGCTAGTGGGGCAAGTATAAGATAAGGCCAACATTCATAAGTGATAATAAGTCTCCATGTCTTGATTTGGGAGCTAGCTGGCAATCCAAGAAAGTCTGCTACAATTTGTTTTAAAGATTTATTTTTTAGTGTTGTTGTTGGTGGTGGTGGTGGTGTTGGTGGTGGTGGTGGTGGTGGTGGTGTGTGTGTGTATTGGGAGATGTCCATGTCAGTACAGGTCCCTGAGGAAACAGAAAGAGGTGTTGAATCTCCTAAATATTAATTTGTGTCCTTTGCAAGAGGTAAATTCTCTTAACCAATGAGCAATCTCTCCAGCCCCATAAACATTTGTTTTTTTTAAAATCTTCTTTAAAGTTGTCAAAATGGGCATGGTGGCCCACACGTGCAATCTCAGCATCCATGAGGCTAAAACAGGATTCTTGTGAGTTTAGGACTAACATGGGTTACACAAACAAACAACCCAAAACTTGGCAATATTTTGGCAAAGAGTGGTGCCATCTTTCCTTAACTGGTTCAATCAAGTTACCATTCTTTAAAGTTTCAGTAGAGATGAACTATATTTAGGGAAGTGGGCTTTGGAATGGGCATGAGAAAGTGAAGGACAGAGATCAAAAGCACAGGGTGAGGGAAGAAGGTTGATGGGAAAAAGTAAGCTTATGGGATGCCTAGAGAGTCCCAGACTGTGTTAGTGTCTTGCATCTACTGAACTGCATTCCACTTCTATGGCTGAACTGAGTGGGCACTCTGCTTCCCTCAGAGCTGTGAAAGCCATTGGGCTATAGCAGGCCTAAGGAGGAAAAGAGCTAAACTCTCCAGGTCTGCATCTGCTGGTGTGCCAATTGTGGTCGCTTTATGGGCATTGCAGCAATCCCAGCAGAGCATGGGACTTTTCCACAGCCAGGTTGTGTGCTTCTGTGCGCTGTGCCAAATGCATTCCTTCTATGTAAATGTCTGGTCCACACAGGGATGTCCTCTGAGGGCTTTCATCTCACTCAGATCTTTCAGGGCCTTTTAAGGTGGTGACACTTGGCAACTCTATCAAAGATGTTTCTCCTCTTGATATCAAAAGCATGAATTCTCAAACAGTCCTGAAATTCCTTGAGACAAATGGTTAATACGTTTCAGTTGGATGGTGCATTAATCATGGTTAGATTTTTCCCCCTTTGAACATGATAAAAGATTAATTCAAATTAGTTTATGCACATAAAGGGATTTAATAGGACCTCAGTTTCTTATATAAGGAAAGCTTGAACAGACAGTCAACAAGCAGGGCTAAAAGATAAGCCTCCCCTAGGAAAAGCTGCTGGGGGAGGTTCCACTGTTTGAGAAAAGATTTTTTTTTTCTCCATGTCCCTCTTCTTGTGCCCCATTTCCACTACAGACAGCTCCAAACATTCCTTCCCCATTTGGTACAACCAGGACAGACCCAGTTTGCTCTCTCTTTCATTGCAAAGTATTATGGTGTGAGCAGAAATGTCCCTCGCAGGCCCATGTAGTAGAGTACTTAGTCTCCTGCAGGTGGTTGGTGCTGTCTGGGTGAGATTATGGACCCTTTAGGAGGCAGATGGAAGGTATTGTGGGGGCATGCTCTTGCCTTGAGGTGTTATACCCTAGTCCCATTTGCTGTGCTCTAAGCGCAGATGCAGGGTGATCAGCCAGCTTCTTACTCAGCCACCATGCTCCCCTCACTATGCACTATCCCTATGGAATTTGAAGCTAAAATAAGCTGTTTCTCCTTTAAGATGCTTTTGTCAGGGTATTTTTTTTTTTAAATCCCAGAAATAGAATGGAAATAATACCTGGAAATGGCTATCGGCCATGCTGGGTTCATCTTGGGTGAGGGGCTCTCTCCTGGATTCAAGAACCATCTTGTACTGCTATCTAGAGTCACCTCCTTGAATAGTAATTCAAAGTATGCTAAAATCTTTGAACCTTAAAACTAAGTCATCCCTTCATTAATACCACACAAATTTTGAAGATTTTTTGCTACGCACGTGTCTCTTTTTAAGAAATCGATGCTTTGAGAATGTTGTTTGCTTCTTTTGACAGAATGTCTCTGCAGTTACTTGAAATGCCGACTGCTGCATGAAGACTTCCACTCTGTGTTTACCAAGATGGGCCAGATACGCTGCTTAATATCCCGTGTTGCTAGTGTGTAAACAATATTTGGCATTTGAGAGAATCTATTGACCTAATAAATACTATTTAAATATGTTGTGCCCACCTTGAGAATCAGTCTGTTTTGAAGTCTCCCCATTAAGTGACTTTTCTTGTTGTCATCAAGCACTTGAAAGAAACATCTTAAAGAAAGAAGGGTCTATTTTGGCTCATACTGGAGGATACAGCCCACCTTGGTGGAGCAGGCATAGTGGTAGGAACAACCCGAGGCTCTGGGAGCATCTGGTTGGGACTCCTTTCTTATCTTCCTTGAATAGGAATCAGACACACGACAGAAAGTGGAACCAGGCTATACACCTCAAGGGAATATTTTTTACATTGACTCTAAGCCTCACCACCTGCTGATGAAGACCAAGCAGCCTGGTTTACAGTGCCACAAACAAGACCTGGAAGCAGGCAGACCTGGAACCAAGGTGTGTTGCTGAGTATGAGAGTTGATGCTTCTTGAAGCTTTGGTTTACTTGCTTGGAACATTGGGGTGGTTGTGTCACCCAGAATGAGGTGCTTGGAACCCTTCCAACCCCCCAGTGTGAGAAGGAACTTACACACACACTCTACCTCCGCCCCGCTAGTTACTGGAATGCAGGCTAGTGTGGCGGACTCCAGCTTTCCTTGCGCTCTGTTGTTGGGATGTGAATCTGAAGTCCCTTTAGTTGGCTGGGATGTGTTTTTATGCCCTGGAGGACTACCTGTGTCATATGTCTGAAGGTGAGGAATTTGCCTCAAACAGGATGTGGTTCTCCTTTTTTAATGCATGTCTAGTTCTTTTTGATTTTCTCCTTTCATATTTAATCATGCAGTCAATCCAAGAACCTCATTTTCCTTGGAGAATGGTTCTTAGGAAGTATATTCGAGTATGAACCCCACATAGATGAAGGGTCATGATTTTTTGGGGGTGAGAAGGTTGGCTTGTCTTCTCTATGGTTGGATTGGCTCCTAGAAGCCCCTCAAGGAAAGAGAAACATGGGCAATTAGAAAGAGTGTCATGGAAACAGACATTGAATTCACAAATGAATCTGCTGCGAATGTCAAGTGCCTTATTTTTGCTGAGACAAGATCAGAGACCTACGAGCCTCTAGGCCACACCAGTGGGAGGGTGAGCCATTACCACCATTTCTCCTCATCCATTACTACCTAGTTTTTTTCAGACTTAGTATTTCTTCCTTCCAGGAGAAGAGGGAAACCAAACCAAATCAAACAAAACCAACCAAGCCAACAATGACAGCAACAAAAATCACAACACATCTCCTTGGCCTTCTCCAGTCCTTGATGCCAAGCTTGCTATCAAAGTCATTTAGTTGTCACCATTCATGCCAGCAAGAAAATCACACTCAGCCGGGCGGTGGTGGCGCACGCCTTTAATCCCAGTATTCAGGAGGCAGAGGCAGGCGGATCTCTGTGAGTTCGAGACCAGCCTGGTCTACAAGAGCTAGTTCCAAAGCCACAGAGAAACCCTGTCTCGAAAAAACCAAAAAAAAAAAGAAAGAAAGAAAAGAAAGGAAAAGAAAAGAAAAGAAAATCACTCGGCAGGGACCATGATCAGCAGGCTGTGAGCACTGTGTACTCCTGGGCATGTGAAACTCTTTGATGGTCAAGCTTTCCAGGGAAGCTGAAAGATGGCTATTTCCAGCTGCCTTTGTAAATTCTGATGCGATTTCTGGGGAAGTTGAACAAATGCTATGGATAATAGTTCCTCCCTGAGTGACACTTCTTAACTCCTCATGTC
The DNA here is from genome assembly GCA_028555095.1 of Dicrostonyx torquatus. NCBI lineage: Eukaryota > Metazoa > Chordata > Mammalia > Rodentia > Cricetidae > Dicrostonyx > Dicrostonyx torquatus. The sequence continues at coordinate 741,123 of JAQHUG010000130.1, forward strand.
CCTGCAGAATACTGCATATCATGCTACCTAGGAGTCTGCCATCACATCCAGGGCCAGGTGTGACCCTATTTTTGTTGTAAGAGTCAGCATGCTTACCATTTAATCTTGTCTCACATAACTTTCAGATCCCTTAATCTATAAAAATAAATCCAATTACTTGAGGCCACTGTGCATCTGCGTGTTTATATGTGGATGGTGAGAGTCATATTTAATCATTTTCTTTAATCAGATAAACAGGAACTAAATGTCTATAAGGGGAAGCCTGTGAAGTCCTTTGAAAACCTACCAATTTGAGTGAGGTAACCCAGACCCAGGAAGACAATTATCACATGTACTCACTCATAAGTAGTTTTAAAACATAGGGCAAGGAAACCCAGCCTACAAATCACAATCCCAGAGAACCTAGACAACAATGAGGACCCTAAAAGAGACATACATGGATCTAATCTATGTGGTAAGTAGACAAAGACAAGATCTCCTGAGTAAATTGGGAGCATGGGGACCATGGGACAGGGTTAAAGGGAAGGGGACAGGCAGGGAGGGAAGCTCAGTAAAATAAAATAAAATAGAAAAGAATACCTACCATTACTCTGAAAACTGGGAGGAAACACCGTAGAATTCAACAAAACAACACAGTAGGCTTGTTTTGATTCTAATGACAGTACATGGAATAATGGTTATATATAGTGTTCAAGTGCCCCTCACTTTCTATCTTCATGAGAAAAGACTTCTTTTGCTTTCTTTATATACTTTCCCCATCTTTTATTTTGAAAAAATAATTTTCAAAAGGAAAAAAGAAGAAAGGTAAGAAAAGCATTCCCATTTGATTCTTACCCAGACAGTGAAAGAATCGGTATTTCTGTCACAGAGAGGACTATCTAAAGAATAGAATCTATCTAAAGAGACACTGCAGGGCCATGCATGTGGCAAAGCCAATAGTTTATGAAGCTGTGTGAGTATGAACAGGTAGACATGGCCCTAGATGTCTCAGGGGAGGGCAGGGTGAAGAGCTGTTCTCACTGTTGTGAGAAGTGTGTTAGCTGTTTTTCCTGTTGATGTGTCAAAGCACCATAACCAAAACCAACTCAAGGAAGAGAGAACTTACCTTGACATAGGTCCCACAGAGAGCATCCGCAATGATGGGGAGACCTGGCAGCAAGTGGCAGGAACATGAAGCTGAGAGCTCACATCTTCAACTTTGAATATGAAGAGCAGATAGTGACCTGGAAGTGGGGCAAGGCTAGAAACTCTCAAAGCCTACCCCAGTGATATACTTCTGCCTCTTAAAGCTTCCATAAGCTTCGCATACTGCACCAGTAACTTGGGTGCAGCACTGAAATACATGAGCCTAGGGAGGCATTTATTTTGAAATCACCATAAGAAGTTAGGAGCTGCCCTTCAATCTCTAGTTTTCTAATCTGTACATAGAATGGGGGTAAGCATACCTAGCAATCCCTTCAGCCAGTCCAAATCTTTCTGACTATGAAAGCCTGCTGTGGAATAATCCTTTGTACACTGTGAAGATTTGTTGCTGTGACTGCTAGAAACAGACAGGGCTATAACCTTCCATGCCAAGCTCCTAGGTCCCACTCCTATTAGCAAGGCCATACCCCCAAAGGTCCCAAACCTTTCCAAAGAGGACCACCACCAGGCGTCCAGGTGTTCAAACACAAGAGCCTGTCGGAAGCATTTCATATCCAGAGCATAATGTCTCCTTTTGAAGATTAGTTCCCTGTGTAGAGAACCTACCTTGTAGCCTTGTAGGTTAATAGTGGCTAAAGTCTTACAGATCTTCATGAATTCATCTTACAGATGTGCGTGTGCTTGTGTGTGCATGTATGTATGTATGTATGTGGGTATGTATGTATATTTGAGATAGAGACTTGCAGTGTTGTCTTAGTACTCACAACATAGGCCAGGGTGGCCTTGAACTCATAGTAATCCTTCAGCCTCAAGTTCCTGAATGCTGGGATTACAGATGTGTGCTTTCACACCTGTGTGTTTTTAACAAGAATTTTTTTTCTTTCCTTTAGTTTTTTCTGTAAACCAATCTGGCCTCAAAGTTATTATGTAGACAAGGGTGACCTTGAATTTCTGATCCTCCTGTCTTCACCTTCCAGTTCCTAGGATCACAGGCAAGCATGATGAATTTTATTATTATAGCTAATAAAGATGTGTATGTGGCCTGGGGAGAAGGCTTAATGGTTAAAAGCATGTACTGCACTTATAGAGGAATTGAGTTCAGTTCCCAGCATCCAAAAGAGGTGTCTCACAACCTCCAGCTTCCTGGGATCCAGCTTCTGACTTCCACGGGCATGAGCACTCAGGTGCATATGCTCACACACAAACATAAACATGCATGTAGTTTAAAAAAATTAAAGAAGATAAAATAATGTGAAAGTTTTACATATGGAGATGTATCTTTATAGGTGTGCCTGCTTGCACACTCTTTTAAGCTTTGCTGGGCACACTTCCTGATTTCCCCACCATCTGCTGTGAGGAGTCAGAGGTCAGGGGGTCATGTGTGTGGGACGCAGAATTCAGTCTGTCCAGCACTCAGCTCCTTAGTCTAGGGATTGAAAGAACTGTCTTATCCCTTGGCATCCTCAGGTGAGTCTTTAAGGACTGTGCTGCCCCACTGAACCTCGAGAGACTGATTTAATTGGTATCTAGAACATTCTGGGTTTGGGGAATTGTAAAGGTTCCCCGGATGATTCTAATTTGCAGTCAAACTTAGGAACTACTGATTTCAGGAATCAATTCTGCAAGTGAAGGGAAGCTGGTGACATTTTTCTGAGGCATTGTGAGGGCAGTGTAAGGAGGAGGAATGTGACACAGGAGCTCGAGAGAGTTGCCTGTGACCATGTGGCATGGTGTGGTGACAAAATGCTAACCACAGGTAGTTGATAGATGTCAAAGAATGCATATGAGGACACGAGACAGTTCTAGAACTTAACATCACTATCCTTAGGTTCCAAACCAATACATCATCACATTATATATAAACATGTGTGTGTGTGTTGTGTGTGTGTGAGAGAGAAAGACAGAGAGAGAGAGAGAGAGAGAGAGAGAGAGAGAGAGAGAGAGAGAGAGAGAGAGAGAGAGAGAGAGAATTATGAATGAGAGAACAAAGCTGAAGCTCTGTCTATGCAGAGGCCACAGTCCATCCTTCTGCAAGGAAACACTGCCAATATTGTTTGCTCACACAGCAAACCACACCATAGCCAACCAAACAGCCAGCAAACACTTGCAGAGATAAATGAAGATGACACTGGAGCAGAACACTTACAGTTCACTATTAGCTTATTATTAAAAAGTGATTTAAAATCGCTAGAGAGAGGGCTCAGCAGCTAAGAGTTATTTAATGCTCTTGCAGAAGACCTGGGTTCAGTGTGGCTGCTCACAACCTCTTTAGTTCCAGGGGATCTGATGGCCTCTCCAGCCTCTTTAGGCACTGCATGCACTTATACTACACACAGATACACATAAATTAAAAACAATAACTCTTTTAAAAAGTTATTAAGCTATAACTTAGAAAGCTAGTTAGCCCAAGTCCTCTTCTATATTGCGGACTGAAGTTATAGTGAGAGCAGGGCTGGCTCCTTTAGGAGTTCTTTTGGTCAGAATGAATGGAAATTGTTTTACACATATGAATGCCACCCCTCAGAATGAGGTGATCGGTGAACTTTATGACTATTTAATATTCTTGTATGTATGTGTATATGTTATAACTGTAATTATAACTGTAAAATGTATTTTATAATTATGAATGGCATCAGCCTCATCATTCCGTGTGTGGTACTATTATGTATAGATGTGCTATGTAGCATGTATAGCAGTATACTAAGTTGCACGACTCCAGAATGAGCCTGTGGTTCCTATGACACTTCAAGCACTTCCTTTTCTTCTTAGGACAGCCAACTTTGACAGGCTTATCTTCCAAATGCCCAGAGCCTCTTCTTCCAACCTTATTAAAATACAGTTTACAGCTCTCAGTGCTACTTGTGTATTAGAATCACCTAGAGAACATTCTAGAAATACTCTACAGCTAGGAATTATAATCTACTTATCCTGAGGGTAAGTCTGAGCATCTATATTTTATTTTATCACTGGAGGAATTAATGAGTGGCCAAAATGAAGCACTGTCTATCCCTGGACAGTCATAGTCTCTCCTAACTCGGATGCTGTAGGAGGAAGGCATCCTTTACGAAGAAGGAAGAAGGTACCCAAAGCTCCCTGAAGAGTGAAGAGTTGAACAACTTTGCAAGGAGGAATTTTCCATGAATAGAAAATTCAGACTCTGAGGAAGATGTAAGAAGTACAGGGAAAGAGGAGGCCATAACACAGATGATCCTACGTGGAGAGAAGACCGGTTTCACTCTCTTGGACATTCTGGTAACTGCCAAGACTTCAGCAATATTCAGTGTGGTGGTTTGGATAAAATGGCCCCCATAGGCTCATAGGGACTGCATATTGTTTATAATTGTTTACATTTAAAGGGGGATATGATATAGATATGAATAATTTACATTGGTATGAATCTTGATTTATTGATACAAATTTAAGGTCAATTTTGTTATATGTATATGTATTTCTGATCTTGATTAAGGTATTGTGATTGTGTAGTTCATTAAAAAATGTAATGTATAATTAAGAAATATAGGTTAATAGATAATCATCTATAATAGTCAAGCTTGTAGTCATGTTTATTAGGTTTTCTAAATATATAGAGATATATTTCAGTTAAATAGATATTCAAATTTTTCAGAGACCTTCAGAATATTGCATTTGAAATATATAAGAATTTAGGACTTTTCATGACAGTGAGACACATCTGCTCATGGCAGCACCAGGTACTTCAAGAGGAAGATGGGCATTGAAGAGGCTCCTTATGGAGTTGGTTAGCCATTTGGGCAAGAAACTGCTCTTGCCTGAACTGCTGAACTGGACTTGCAGTACCTACAAAAAAATGACTGCTGAACTTGCCTAAAGGTGAGATGGGCCTTTGGGGTTCCTGCTTCATGAAAGTGTCTGCAAGACATTCTGCAGTACACAGAAGAAAGTGACTGAACTGTATTTGAAATTTCCCGCTTCATGGAAAAGTCTGCTGGATACTATGGCCCTGTAGGCTGAAGATGGATGCCCCAACTGTACAGAAGAATGTTGGGTAAATGTCCAGGCAGCGAGATGTCTCTTGTCAATTCTAGAGTTTTGGAAGTTGTTTATAATGCACTTCCAGTTTATATAGGTAATATTATATCCTTCTGAAGTCTTTGATGGAGTTGAAAACTTTATAGTTATAGTTTTCCTTAGTTATAAAAGATAAAGTAGATATAACTATTATAACTATAATTTTTGCTTGATAACTGTTTTGTTATATGTAATTTTACTATGTTAAAGTTAAAGCCTTTCTTTTTGTTTAAAGAGAAAAGGGGAAATGGTGTAGGAGTTCCTTCTGTTTGTGTGTTGTTTTCATTGGTTAATGAATAAAGAAACTGCCTTGGCCTAGTTGATAGGGCAGAACTTAGGTAGGTGGAGAAAACAGAACTGAATGCTGGGAGGAAGAGGACAGAGTAAGAGAAGCCATGGATCCTTTGCCTGAGATGGACACCAATTAGAATCTCTAGTAAGCCATTGCCACGTGGCGATATACAGATTAATGGAGATAGGTTAAACTAATATGTAAGAGTTAGCCAATAAGAAGTTAGAGCTAATGGCCAAGCAGTGTTTTAATTAATACAGTTTCTGTGTGTTTATTTCAGGTGTAAGCTGGCCAGGTGGCCAGGACAAACAAGGGGCTCCCTTCTTGCAACAGAGGTGTGGCCTTGATGGAGGAAGCATGTTATTGGGGACTGGTCTCAGGTTTCAGATGCTTAAGCCAGGCTATTGTCTCAGTGTCCCTTTCTGATTCATATGGATCAAGATGTAGAACTCTCAACTGCCTCTCCAGCACCATGTCATTTCTGAACTGTAAGTCAGCCCCAATTAAATGCTTTCCTTTATAAGAGTTGCTATGGTCATGGTGCCTCACAGCAATAAAAACCCTAACTAGACAGTCATGTAAATACTTCTTAGGTGTCTTCTGCCTCTTCATAGTCCACCCTGGCTTGCCTGAGCTTAGATCTAGCTTTTTATTCCCAGGTCTGATATATTTGGAGATGTCTGCAGAGTGTCTGTTGACCTTTAACCCACACCATCTGATCCCAGGGCAGCGGTTCTCAGTTAAGGGTGAGTACCAGTGTCCCTTGAAGACTTTGTTCTGATCGGTCCCCACACCCAGTGCATGGAATCTTCTGATGCTGAAGACTGGGAAGGTCTGAGGGTCTGGATTCCCACCATATTCCCAGAGGCCCTGTTGCTGGTCCAGGGCCACACTCAGAGGAGTGTTCTCAAGCATGAGCGCTTTCGCCTACTGCCTACAACCTGACTGCTCCCAGAACAAAGCCAGACCACTGAGCGCAGTTCTCAGGCTTCTCAGCATCTCTGCCACACCTCCTTCTATCTGGCATCCCTGGTCCACTTCAGCAAACACCCCTCTCTTCTCCCACCTTTCTATTTTTCTTCCCATCTCCAGCCTTTGTGCATGCAATCCTCACCTGGAGTTTTTTTTTTCCCTCCAGTTTCTATCTTGGGAAGACTCCTACGCATCAGCTATGGTTCCGCTTAAATGTCATCTTCTCCACGGACCCGTTCACACAGCCTCTTAGGAGTGCAGTGTCTCCCTTTCTCCCGAGGCTCCAATTCTCTGCGCTTTTCATTCTCTTTTTGTCTTGTTTTCTCCTCTTTGATCCAGGGCACCTAGAAATTAAGCCAAGTTTTACTGTTTTAATCTCTGTATTTTCTTCATCCCTAAGACCCCTCACAGTGGCCAGCACATAATGCATGCTCAATAAACATTTACTGCACAAAAGACTGGCTAGTCAAGAGCAAGTTACATAAACAAAGAGTTGGCCGGGCTTTTTCTTTAAAAAGCCAGATTCACTCTTTAATCAGTTTAGCTTAACAGGGAGCGGGGCACTTTTAAGGCTGGATACTAGAAAAAGGGTGACCGGGTCTCAAAACAATTTCCTCATGCCACCATATCTCTATGTAGGAATGAATATGTTTTCTTTTTTTTCCTATACCATCCTTCCTGAATGCTAAGCATTTTAAGCATATTTGCCACAAGAGAGAATGTGGTGTGATCTCACTTGCATGAGGCAACTAATCTGACATGCTATTTCATCTGACAGACAGTAAAGCGATGGCTTAATAAACCTTGTCACCGCCGAAACACAAGACACGCCATAATTTGGAGAATGGAGAATGCAAGCCATCTTTTTTTTTTTTTATTAAGATGGATGCAAGTATCTTAGGGTTTAAAGACACAGGCACACCCATGGAAGAAATCCAGCATGACTGAAAATGAAAATTACAGCCATCCATTTACCAGGTGTCTAAGATCAGGGCTAGGCTGAGGAGAATTTAAATTCATAGATGATTTTGAGCATGAGAAGTTTTGTTCTGCCTCCCAATGGCATTTTATAAAACACATCTTTCATTTTCAGTGTTGAAGAATTTAAGCCATTAGGAGTTGCACATTCAGATAGAAATTGGCTGCAGGGAAGAAACTCGTTGGAAGCACTTATGTTGGTAAATGATTGACCCAAGTACATGAGTTGGTTTTTTTCTGAGTTTTAATTTTCTCTTTCAATAAAATATTGACCAAGGACTTGGAGGTCTGCCTGTGTTCTTCTTCAGAAAGGCAAGGCTCTGCGTGTCGTGACAGCAGTAATGGGCAATGCTTGTGTGTGCTGAGAAGACTCCTGGATCCGACTGCTAATTCAACGCAGAAGCATCCATTAATTCATTCACTTAACAAGTTTTCATGAGGGGCAATGTTGTGTGGTTGCTCTTGTCGGCCTGGGCACTCAGCTACAAACTAAACAGACACCGGTCACTGTCTGCATGGATCCTGTCCTCTAGTTGGAGAGAGACAGGCAATGAGGCAATGCCAATCCCTGTGGAGAGGTGTGAAGCCAGCAGGACCACGGTAGAAGTAAGCTGATGGGCAATGGTGGTAGCGGTTTTGAGGCTGGCAGCAGTTGTGAGATCGTGGCTTTCCCAGATGGTCTCAGAAGAACACCTCATTCCAAAGGAGAAGGAAGAGTGGTCCATGAAGCCATCTGGGCAGCATGGACCCTGAAGTGAGACTTGGGTCAGACACAAGGAAGGAATAGCAAGGGACATGACGCCTAGGGTAAGTGGGTGAGCATGGAAGATATCCAAGCAAAGCCTGAAAACAGGGGGCTGGGCATGCATGGCCACATAGGACACTGGGACCAGTCCAGCTTGACCTGGAAGACTCTGGCATTTGGGAGATTTTAATAAGATCACTCTGGCTGCCTTATTCAGAAAAGATGGAAGGAAACAAGGCAGAGCCAGTAGATGAACTGGGAGGCTCATGTGATCGTCAAAGACAGAAAAGGTGGTGACCTGGACAAGAATTAGAGGATGGAGGTGGTTAAAAATATTATGGGTGAATACACTTTGGAAAAAGCCCTGGCCAGATTAACTAAAGCTAGACAGACAACGTGAGAGATAAAAGGCTGGGCTAATAGCTCTGTTGGTAAAGGGTTTGTCCTGAGTTTCATCCCACAGAATCCACATTTTAAAATTAAAAAAAAAATCGAGAGGTCTAGAGAGTGGTAACAAATGCTTCTAATTCCAGCAGGAGAGAAGCAGAGACACGAAGATTTCTGGGCATATGGGTCAGGCAGCCTAACCCACTCTGTCAGTCACAGGCCAATGGGAAGCTTCCTCTCCAAAAAAAGGGTGGTGGTGGTACTTGAGGACACCACACATCATACCCTCCCACACAGGGGAAGGAAAATGAGAGAGAGAGAGAGAGAGAGAGAGAGAGAGAGAGAGAGAGAGAGAGATCAAAGACATCGTCAAGGTTTAGTCCTGAACCAGAGGAAGCCATCACATTGTGTGTTGTGAGAAAGAAGCCTTTAGGAAAAGCAGGGAGCTGTCCTACAGACATAGTCTATTGAGATGCTCATGAAGAAGCCAAGAGGAGCCTGGGTAGGATATGTACAGTGGGATTAACAGCAGGGAGCCGTGGCATGTGGATAGTCTCTCCCATCAAATGCATG
>JAQHUG010000130.1:760204-825335 GCA_028555095.1 Dicrostonyx torquatus
GGGCGGGGGAACCCGGCCACTCGGTTCGGCCCGAGATCACGTGCGCACGCACCAGAGTGACTCCAACCTGGAGCGCAGGTTGGCGGCGGGAGTGAACAGGCGCGGTGGGCTGGAGTAAAATACAGGTCCCTGCCTCAGGCTCTGCAGTGGCACTGGTTACAGCTGCGGAGCGGAGGCAGGCTTGGGGGTGAGGCAGGAAATTCAAACAGAGCCCCACCCTGGGGAGAAATACAGCCCCACCTGGCTGGGGGGTCTTAAAATGCCTCACGTGTGGGCGCCAGTGTAGAAGTTTATTTGAGACACACAAGTTTAATAGGGGCAAGATACACACAGGTTACTGTACCAGAAAGAGCTCCTCCGAAGAAGCAGGCAGGCCCGCGATCCGCAGAGAGCGACCGCTTCCCACGTGGGTCTTTTTATACCTCTTGGGACCTGGTGGTCCAGCCCCGTTAATTAATTAACAGCTAATTGGGGGGCGGAATAATTAGCTAATGGTGGGGTGTGGCTATGGGCCGAATAGCCAAGACCATTCCCCTTCAGGGAAACGCGGCAAAGCTCTCCATAGACTGGAATTCAACAAAAAGAGTCAGGCGAGAATTTCACTGTAGCCGATCTTTCTCAGGAAGCTTAGTTTCTCAGTGGTTCATGGAAAAGAGAAGAAAGCAGAAATTCATAGAAAGAGAGAAATGGCACTATGGGTTCCTTTAAGGAATGGCGTTCTGTGCCTCCAGTGACGCTGATATCATTTATTCCATCAGGAGGTCAGAGAGCAGCCACAGGAAGAGCTGGCCATGTCAGCACACACCTGGAATTCCAGTGCTCAGGAGGCTGACAAAGAAGAATCTAGGAGGTTATGACCAGGCTGGGCCCCTACAAAGATCTTGTCTCAAATGTAAAAAAGAAAAGAGAAGAGAAGGAGGGAAAAAAGAAGAAAGAAATGGAGGAAGTAAGAAAGGAAAATATGTAACATACTCACTTTGATAAACATTGAAGATCCTATTGGGGAAACTCAAATATGTTCTGTTATTAAACAGCAAATAGAAAAATGCTTCTAAGCCTTCTACAAATGCGGGGACATTTCTAGCATCTGTCTATTTGAATATGGCTGTTACTTTCTCACTATCCCCAAATACATTCATGTAGATCTTTGGAACAAAACAATGTTTGGGGTCCATAAGAATGTGGATGAAAGCAAAGTCTTAGGGTTAGCTGACCCCCAGGAGAGAGACCAGGGAAACCTGTTCTTCTAGAAGCTGAATGACAGCTTAGAGACTAACACAGATTCAAAAGGTGAACTGTGGTGGACATTCATAGGAAAAGAAGCCCTGGGGAATTATCATCCACCCTGACAGGTGTACCTGGTTACTGGGCCTTCATGAAGGCAGGGGGACGCTGAGGAGGTCTGCTAAGTGTACTGTACTGCATGTAGCATTGAGGTACAGAGAAAGCAGTGTCGGGGCACCTGACATACACCAGAGAGAGAGGCAGGCAGACTGATGTCTCCATGTTAACTGGAGCCTTATTTGCTCCCCTCTCATTTAAATGACCTTATCTGGTGCTCCAATCAAACATCCAGCAACAAAAACACACTATGGAAGACACATCCATCAAAGAAAATACATCATTGCAAATAGAATTATAAGTTTAGAAGGAACAAAGTTGCTAGAGGATGTAACAGTTTAGTGGGGAGAAAGATCAAATAAATGAAGTCTTTACCATACAGAGAAGAATTTTAAAAATGTAATGCAGCTCCATATATAGCTATGGTACATGCCCATAATTCCAAGAGGATTAGAAGTTCATACTGATGTTAGGGCAAACCTAAAAAAAGCAAGGAAAAAAAGAGAGAAACTTGAGACTTGAAGAGCAGATTAAAATCAACAACAACCTCAGGATCTGGAAACATGGCAGAGCAATTAAGAGCATTTGATGCTCTTGCAGAGGACTGGGGTGTTGTGGAATATTATTTTAAGATGTGTTACATTTGTTTGTGCTGTGAAATATTTGTTTTAGTAGTGCAAAGATGTGCTGCATTCTTTTATATTGTAATTGTTTAACTCTGTGCAGCTGTGTTACTTTGCCTGTCTGAAACACCTGATTGGTCTAATAAAGAACTGAAAGGCCAATAGCAATGCTGGAGAAATGATTGGTGGGGCTGGCTGGCAGAGAGAATAAATAAAAAAAAATCTGGAGAAAGGAAGGAGGAGCAAGAACAAGGAGAGGAGTGTGCAAGGGGCCAGCCTCCTGGCTACACAGCCAGTCATGGAGTAAGAGTGAAAGTAAGATATATAGAAGAGAAAGGTAGAAGCCCAGAGACAAAAGAAAGATGGGATAATTTAAGTTAGGAAAAGCTGGCTAGAAACAAACCAAACTAAGACTGGGAAGTCATAGGAAGTCATAATAAGCCTCTATGTGTATTATTTATTTGAGATCCGGGTGGTGGGCCCCCAAAGTGTAAAGAGTAAAGAAACAACCAACAGCACTGGGGGTCGGTTCCCAACACCCAAATGCATCCATTCCTCCAGTTCCAGAGAATTTGATGCCTTCTTCAGTCTCTGTGGACACCAGACACTTGCATGATACACTTACATACATGCAGACAAAACATTCATATACACAAAATGAAACAAATAAATTTAAAAATCTCAATAATGAGAGGAAAAGACACAGCATATCGACATATGAAGACAAATGGCTATGTACTTGGAGAACAGGCTGAAAACTAAACCCTATAATCAAGCTTTAGGAGGTCAGAGACAATACTTAAAAATAGTATAATTTAAGTTTTAAAATGGTAGCCTATAGGCTGAAAGGACATACTAATTTCCAGACTATGTTGGTGAGAAAATGTCTAGAAAAATCTCAAGAAAATTCTCAAATGCCAATAAGAGAAGAAATCATAAAATCTTCAGTCATAAAGAACATATTACCTTTCAAAGAAAAAGGGCACAGACTGGCATATTACATACCTGATAATAGAAGCTGGGAGAATTGGAGCTGTATACTTCTGAAGAGAAAAGAACTACAGAACACAGTTTTATACCCAGCCAACTTATCCCAGCTCACATGCAAAGAAAATAATCTGAGAGAATACATAGATAAGATGAAAAGAGGGATTTGCTTCTGGGTGGTGTTGGTGAATGCCTTTAATCCCAGCACTCAGGAGGCAGAGGCAGGCGGATCTCTGTGAGTTCAAGGACAGCCTGGTCTACAAGAGATAGTTCCAGGACAGGCACCAAAGCTACACAGAGAAACTTTGTCTCAAAAAAGAGACAAACAAACAAACAAAAAGGAAGAAAAAAGAAAGAAGTAAAAGAGGGATTTGCTAAAGGATATATTGTAACCAAACCACAATTCTCAGACATTCAACAAAACAAAGTTGGGCTTGGTGGCATGCATCTTTAATCCCAGAACTCAGGCAGAGAAAAGCAGTTCTCAGTGAATCTTAGGTCAACCAGTGCTACATAGTGAGAGAAGCCCTATTTGAAGAAGAGGAGGAGGAGGAAGAGGAAGAGGAAGAAGAAGAAGAAGAGGAAGAGGAAGAGGAGGAGGAGGAGGAGCAGAAGAAGAAGAAGAAGAAGAAGAAGAAGAAGAAGAAGAAGAAGAAGAAGAAGAAGAAGAAGAAGAAGAAGAAGAAGAAGAAGAGACAAGAGGAAAATGTTTAGAAACAGAGGAGTAAGCCACAAAATGACTATGTACTAATAGTAAAATCTATCTGAAATTACCAAGGTAGATTGTGTATGTATTGACACACACATATATATTAGCATATGGGGATATATATATTAGCATATATATTGACACACATATGCCAACTGACTTCTAGGAATAAGTAGAATATTTTATGGGCATTTAAACAATATGAGAAACCAGGAATAAGAATAAGGGGTGGTGTTATATTTTCATACACATTGCTGTTATAAAAATACTATGACAAGAAGTGATCTAGAGAAGAAAGGAATTAATTTTGGCTCATAGTTCCAGATTACAGTCTCTCTCTCTCTGATGGTGAGTCACAGCAGCAGGAACTTAAAGCAGCTGCTTACATCACATCACAGTCAAGAGCAGAGAGAAATAAATGCATGCATCCTTGTTTGCACTCAGCTCAATTCATCCCTTCTCACACAGTTTAGGATCCCTTGCTTAGGGAATGGTGCTGCTCACAGTGGGATAGATTTTTCCATATCAGTTAACTTAATTAAAACATGCCCACAAGCCAATTCCATGTAGACAACACCTCATTGAGACTCTCTTCCTAAGTAATTCTAGTCTTTTGTCAGGTTGACAAAGCTAACCCTCACAGGTAGGAACTGAAATAATGCCAAAAATTTCAACTAAAACAAAAAGGAGAAAAAAAGGAATAGGTAATTAACAATCACTTGTAAAAGAACTAAAGCTGGCTTGTTGCTAGAGGGTTCTGTAGGGGGCACATCCAGGGTCCTAATATTCCCCAACAAAAGCCTAAGCTTTCTTCTTCTTCTAGTTGTTTACATCCCAGGAGTGGACAGCTTATACAGGCCTTGAAATGCTCCTTGATAATATGAACCAGCAGACTGTGATTAAGCTGGACAACATGCAACTGTTGCTGTAATATCTTAACTAAAATGGCCCAAAGATATTACACACACACACACACACACACACACACACACACACACACACACACACACTTTGGTCTCTGTCCTCAGTTTCTGACACAAAGCTCCTAACTCACTTAGAATTTGCGAATTAGAGCAGCGTCTCCTGTTCTAATAAAGTGACCCTCTTAGACTTCAGTAAGGTCGGTCACAAGAAAGAACAACCTACATTTAGAAAACTTGAAATTCCGGTCATACTCCTTATTATTTGGAGAGAGGATATGGGGTAGAAAAGGACTAAATGATTCACTAAGCCTAGGTAATGAGATCCTCACAAAAATCCTCAAACTACTTGGTTCAGAAAGCTTCTGGGTTTGTGAACACACCCATGTGACGAGAATAGTGCTCTGTGACACCCGCCCCCACAACCAGGGGAAAGAAGTCCGCCTGGGGACACGTGTCCAGCATATCTACACATCCCTTCTATCTGTCCATTCATCCCCGAGCTCTGTGAGTCGTCCTAGAAAACTTGAGTAAAGGATGGGTCGTCATGGAGGCCTCACTGCACAGCTAGCAGATGGAAAGTGGCAGCTGCAGCTGTAGCCAGGCTCATGGGGTAGAACCCTTAGCTCGTGGTCCTGACACCATCTCTGCATCAATAGCGTCAGAACTGAATTGAATTACAGGAAACTCAGCTGCTATCCATAGGCTAACTGCTTGGTGATTGGTGGGAGAAATATTTTTTTGTTTAGGACTCCAGAGCTGAAACTACATGCACATCCCATCAGACTATAGAAGAGTCATTTTTATTGCCTGCTCTTCCAAAGGTGCTGAGTTCAATTCCCAGCAACCACATGGTGGCTCACAACCATCTGTAATGAGGTCTGGTGCCCTCTTCTGGCCTGCAGGCATATACACAGACAGAATATTGTATACATAATAAATAAATAAATAAATATTTTAAAAAAAAGGGCTGGTGAGATGGCTCAGCGGTTAAGAGCATTGCCTGCTCTTCCAAAGGTCCTGAGTTAATTCCCAGAAACCACATGGTGGCTCACAATCATCTATAATGAGGTCTGCTGCCCTCTTCTTGCCTGCAGACATACACATAGACAGAATATTGTATACATAATAAATAAAAAAATATTTTAAAAAAGTCATTTTTTAATAAAATAAATAAGATAAAACAAAAAGTAACACCTTGGAATTGGACAAAATAAACAAACAGAAGGAAAAAAGTCCAAGAGAAGGCACAAGAAACAGATACCTACTGTTGTACTTTTGTCGTGGGTCCCGGGCAGCTTGCTGCTGGGTCAAACCCACGCTGCGGGTCCCCAATGGTTCCAAGCCATGTGGCGGCGGGCAGGAGAGAGACAGATGCACCATGTAAAGTTGAACATTTATTAATATGGATTATGAAGAGGGATGGGGGTGAAGGGGGAGAGAGAGAGAGAGAGAGCAGGAGAGAGACAGATGCACCATGTAAAGTTGAACATTTATTAATATGGATTATGAAGAGGGATGGGGGTGAAGGGGGAGAGAGAGAGAGAGAGAGAGAGAGAGAGAGAGAGAGAGAGGGAGGGAGGGGGGGAGGGAGGGAGGGAGGGAGGGAGGGAGATAGAGGAGAGAGAAGAAGCAGCTGCTACCTCTCTGAGAGAAGGAACAGGAAGAGAAGGCTAGCATCTGGGGCTGCAGGCAGGAAAGGAGTGGGCGTGGCTTGTTTCTTAAAGAGCCCAAATAGTCACTACACCTACTGTTTCCATACTCAGGAGTCCCATAAACACATTAAACTGGAAGCCAAAATATATATGAAAAAGACCTAGTGCGGACCTGGGCAGGCCCTGTGCATGCTGCTTCCATTTCTTTGAGTTCGTGTGAGCTTTGTCCATGTTGATTTAGAGGGCCTCGTCTTCTTAGTGCCCTTCATTCCCTCAGGCTCTTACACTCTTTCTACCTCCTCTTCCACTGGGTTTCCTGAGCCCTGAAGGAAAGAGGAATTTTATGGGGACATCCCTTTTAGCACTGAGTGTTTCAAGGCCTCTCATTCTCTGCACAGTGGCTTTGTGTTGTGGAATATTAATTTAAGATGTGTTACATTTGTTTATGCTGTGGAACATTTGTTTAATGATGCCAAGATGTGTTGCATTCTTTCATGTTGCATTTGTTTAACTCTGTGAAGCTGTGTTACTTTGCCTGTCTAAAGCACCTGTTTGGTTTAATAAAGAACTGAAGGGCCGATAGCAAGGCAGGAGAAAGGATTGGTGGGGCTGTGAGGCAGAGAGTATAATATAAGGAGAAGAGAGAAGAGGGATCAAGGGGTAAGAAGAGAAGGAGAGGAGGATATGAGGGGCCAGCCAACAAACCACACAGCCAAACACAGAATAAAAAGTAATAAAAAATATACAGAAATAGAAAAAAGGTAAAATCCCAGAGGCATAGGGTAGACAGATTAATTTAAGAAGAGCTGACTAGAAATGAGTTAAGCTAAGGCCAGGCATTCATAAATAAGAATAAGCCCATGTGTATTTATTTGGGAATTGGCTGAAAAACCCCAAAGTGTAAGAAAAAATCAACTGCAGCTGCAGGTCTCTGTATTTGTAGGAGGGAGCTTCTCTGATGACTGCTGAGCAGGACACTGATCTATGAGTACAGTAGAACATCATTAGGAATCATTTTATTATTTTATTGTTGTCATTGTTATTTGAGATAGGGCCTCTCTGTGTAGCTCTGGCTGTCCTGGAACTTCACTGTGTAGACCAGGGTGGTCTCCATCTCAGAGATCTTCTGGTCTCTGCCTGCTAAGTGCTGTGATTAAAGGTATGTAACATGAGGGCCTGCTTGTTGTGTGTGTGGGGTTTCTGTCCTGCCTGGTTCCTGCAGTCATTATGCCCCAAAGAAAATCACACAGCCATAAGTTATAAACTGATTGACCCATTAGCTCAGGCTCCTTATTAACCCTTATAACTTATATTAACTTATTATTCTTATCTATGTTAACCACATATCTCAGTACCTTTTTCAGCCGGGCAGGTCACATCCTGCTTCTTTGGTGTCTGGACAGGACTGCAGAGAGAGCTTCCTTCTTCCCAGAATACTCCTGTTCTCATTGACCTGCCTCTACTTCCCGTCTGGTTGTCCCACCTATACTTCCTGCCTGGCCACTGGCTAATCAGCGTTTATTTAAAACATAATTGACAGA
Organism: Dicrostonyx torquatus; assembly: GCA_028555095.1. Lineage (NCBI taxonomy): Eukaryota > Metazoa > Chordata > Mammalia > Rodentia > Cricetidae > Dicrostonyx > Dicrostonyx torquatus. The sequence continues at coordinate 767,981 of JAQHUG010000130.1, forward strand.
TACAGAATTGTTCCACACCAAAGGTATGGACCATAGCACCCAGCTTTTTTTTTCTTTTTTGAACAGTAGTGTTTGGTTTAGTAGTAGTAGGTTTCTGTGCTATGCAGTCTTAGGTTCTTGATCACCCATGCAGTGTCGGGTATAGATTTTGCCTTGTGGAGCAGGCTTTAGATCCAATCAGATGTTGGTTGGTTACTGCACAAGAATTGCACCATCATTGCACTAGCACATCTTGCAGGCAGGACACCATTGTCAATCCAAGGGGTTGTGGCTGGGTTGGTGTTTACAGCTCTCTTATGCTAGTGTGCAGAGTACCTTCCTGTACCAAAGACACTAGAACACAGGGATGAAGGCTCTATTTAGGAGCCAATTTGACTTCTCCATGTTTTATGGGTTGTATAGGTAGGGTTTTTTTTCAACAATGGGGCTGTTAGTTTGTAGAGAGCAACCTATTGTCTTGGTGACAACTTCGGTTGTTTGGGGATTGCCATGAAACTCCTTGGCCAACAGGTCCATTAGATGTAACCCAATTCTGTCATTGGAAGCTTTATTTAGTGACAGGAAATGTTTAGTTGGGGCTCTCTCTCCCCAGTTATTTGGCAATTTCAGTTAGATAGCCTTCATATATGTATATATTTTAAAAAGCTTCCACTGTGCTACTTTTTCATTTTAACCCTCAAATGCTTCTTAATTTTTAGCTTTCTCCATATTCCCTCTCTTTCCTTGCCCTCCCCTCTTGATCTTCCTGTCCCACTATCCAATCCAGATCCATAACTACCTATTCTATTTCCCTTTCCTAACAAGATCTATCCCTGCTAGTCGCTTACTCTATACTTAGCCTCTGAGGTTCTATGGGTTATAGCTTGGGCTTCATTGACTGAGCAGTTACTATCCATATATTAAGTAAACACAGATCATATTTTTCTTTCTGGGTCTGGAATACCTCACTCAGGATGATTCTTTTCTACTTCCACACATTTACCTCCTAATTTCATGATTTCATTTTTTAAACAGCCAAATAATACTCCATTGTATGTACCACAATTTCTTTATCTATCCATCTACTAAGAGACATCTAATTCATTTCTAATTTCTGGCTATTATGAATAGAGAATCATTGAACATGACTGAGCAAGTTACATCTGTGGTAGGATGTAGAGTATTTTGGGTATATGCCCAAGAGTAGTATAGCTTGGAAGTTTGAGCCCCATCTTCCTGAGCAATCTCCACATTGATTTCCTTAGTGGTTGTACCAGATTGCACTCCCACCAGCAATGGAGGAGTGTTCCCATTGCTCCACATCCTCACCAGCATGAGCTGTCACTTTTTAAAAATTGATCTTAGCCATTCTGACAGGTGTAAGATGAAATCACAAGGCAGTTTTGGTTTGCATATCCCCAGTGACTAAGGATATTGAACATTTCTGTAAGTATTTCTCAACTATTTGAGCTTCTTCTTTTGAGAATTTTCTGTTTAGATCTGGATCCCATTTTTAAATTCAGTTATTTGTTTTCTTGGTATATAGTTGTTTGAAGGTATTAATACACACACACACACACACACACACACACACACACCGTTGGAAATATATTGTAAATTAGGCCTCCTAATTTACAATATTGTAAAGTTGGTAAAAAAACCTTTTCTCATTTTGTAGGCTTCAGTTTGTCTGAATGGAGTCCTTTGCCATACAGAAGCTTTTCAGTTTAATGAGATACCATTTATTAATTGTTTATCTTAGTGCCTGTGCTAACAGTGTTCTGTTCAGAAAGTCTTTTCTGTGCCAAAGAGTTCAAAAGTATTTCCCACTTTCTCTTGTACCAGGTTCAGTGTATCTGGTTTTATATTAAGATTTTTGATTCACTTTGAGTTAAGTTTTGTGCAGGGTGATATGTATGGATTTATTTGTATTATTCTACTTGTAACCATCCAGTCTGACCGGCACTATTTATTGAAGATGCTTTTTTCCCAGTATGTATTCCTGTCTTCTTTATCAGAAATCAGGTGTCTAGAAGTGTGTGGATTTATGTCTGGGTCTCCAATTTGTTTCTATTGATCAACGTGTCTGTTTTTTGTGTCAATTCTATGCTGTTTTTATTATGATATCTCTATAGTACAACTTGAAACTGGGGATGGTGAGAGCTCCCTTTGTTATTCAGGATTATCTTAGCTATGCTGAATTTTCTATGTTTCTATATGAAACTGAAAATTGTCCTTTCAAGATCTGTGAAGAATTATGTTGGATTTTGATTTAATTTAATGGGAATTGCATTAAAGCTGTAGATTGCTTTGGGTAGGATGACCATTTTAACTATGTCAATTCTGATCCATGAGGATGGAAGATCTTTTCATCTTCTGATATCTTTTTCAACTTCCTTCTTTGATGTCTAAACATTTTTGTCATATAAATCTCTCTTGCTTGGTTAGAGTTGCTCCAGGCTATTTTATATTGGAGGCTGTTGTGAAAGGTGTTCTCTGATTTTTTTCTCTAACCATTTGTCATTTGTATATAGTAGTGTTAGTGAGTTTTGTGAGCTAATTTTGCATTTAACTACTTTGCTGAAAGTATTTACAGGATATTTTAAAGTCTTTTTCTTGTGCCTTCAGCTTTGTTGCAATATGAAGGACATACTGTGGTAAGGTTGCTGGGCTCTAGTGGAGACACATTGTCTTGTCTGTTGTTGCTTATGTTTTATGCTGGAGTCTAGGCAATTGTATTTGGGAAGATTGTAATTCTAGGTGCTGCTATCTGGCCTCGTCTTTGTTGGGTGGGGGTTTTGTTTCTTAATTTCTGTTGCTTTCTGGTTCTTAGGAGAGTGTGGTGGCTGTGTGTTGCCTGGTAGGATGTTCTTCTTGGATTCTGATTGGTGTGTCCTCTGAGGTTCCAGGTAAAATGTATTTCTAGGTTGGGAGCTGACAGGTAAAAATGGGGATGGGCTAGGAGGGGGCACTGAGCGGGTCTACAGGAGAAAAGAAAACAGGGTTTTCTGTCAGGATCCCCTAGAATAGGGACAGAGAGTGAGGAGAGACTACAGTTGGTAGTTTTCTACAGAGATGGGCTTGAGACTGGGGGATTGGACTTGGATAAAAGGGGTAGTGAAAACCTACAGTTAGCCTACCTGCTTCACTGGCCAGAGTGGCTGCTAGAATTGGGGAATGAGTGAGTAGGGGGAGGAGAGTTTGGAGGGAAGATCTGTGCAATGAACTGGAGATGGGGCAGGGAGGAAAGGGAGACTGCCCCAGCAGGTGGTCTGCTATAGAGCTAGGGATGGAAGCTGGGGGCTGAGAGCTAGGGGGCTGAGGGAGAGGTGAAGATCTGTAGTTAGCTTACCTGCTTCTCTGGCTGCAGTTGCTGTATGTTCCCAGGGAATGCCTCAAGACTCATTGATTAACACATAAGCTTTAACAAGCAGATGAGAACAAGGAATGATCCATTTGAGACTCTTAAGAATGGAGCATCTATGTTCTAAATAGTGTACTTACCTGAAACATTTTTAGAAAATTTCCTTAAAAATACTTTGCTGTTGGATGTTTTAATCACCTTTCTTCCCATCCCGCTGATGTGAGGGGTCCCGTTAAGAACATACGCAGTTATTACTGAAGATTCTTCACTGAGACACAGAGTCCACCTGCCTTTTCACGTTCCCACTAAGAAGTACACTGATCATAAAGGTTCTGCTTCTGCTACTTGTCTGCATGTTAAACTCTACATAAGTGGAGAACGTTTCAAGCCAGGGTGACAGTGATAATGTTCACATCATGGGAGGACTGGTTCCAGAGCCGCCCCTGGGTTTTGAAACCTAAGGATGCTTTATCTCTCGTGTATGATGGTGTATACTTGATGAACACCCTTTGCATGCATTAAAGCATCTCTAGATTTCTTACTGCAACTAATTCCATGTAGATGCCATAGAAACATCTATTGTATTGGATAGTTTAGGGGATGATGGCAAGAAAAGGCTGTATGTGCTCAGCACAGGTATGATTTGTTTTCTTTTCTTTTTTTTTTTGTTTTTTTGTTTCAGGGTTTCTCTGTGGCTTTGGAGCCTGTCCTGGAACTAGCTCTTGTAGACCAGGCTGGTCTCGAACTCACAGAGATCCGCCTGCCTCTGCCTCCCGAGTGCTGGGATTAAAGGCGTGCGATTTGTTTTCTGAATATTTTCTTTCCACAGTTACTTGAACCCTTGGATGAAATATGCATATGTACGGAGGAGTCACTGTCATATTTTAATTCAGCAAACATGTCATTCAAGCCCCTTTCAGATTATAAACCAGAGCACAAGATTTCAGGAAAAACTGTTATTTCAGTATTTGTGGAATTTGTGAATTTAATTTGCAGGTACTATGTGCTTGAGTGAATATATTTTTATGATGATTTAGACATTATTCAGAGATATGAGAATGATATTCAGTTTGTCCTAGTTCCTTGTGTAATTGTTTTTTAGCTACTGTATCATTTTGTGAGTCTGGTACTTGTCAGTATAGGAACACCCCCTCAGGAGAATCCTAGCATGGATAATAAAACATTGTGTTGCTCACATGTGGCTTGTTTAAATAATATTCTATAAATATTGGGGCATATTCTAGATTACGTTGTATTTTTAAATACATGATTTCACTTGATACATCTCCCTAATGGAGATTATCTGCAATGATCAGGCAAGATAGACACAGAGTCTACATGCCTTTCCAAAGTCACACTGAGAATAAATGCTGACTTCCACAGGTATTGATTCTACAGTGATTTTCTTGCCTCAGTGGCCTGAGGATATCTAAGTTCTTGAACAAAGAGACACTCAGAGTGCCCTTCAGCAAAATCCCAAAGAGAAAGTCAAACAGGAGATGCTTAAGTAGCTTAAGTAGTCTCCGGGTCAAATAAGGCCTGTTCCCAGCTACCAGAGCCCAGTGGGAAAGGTCACTCCTGATTCCAGCAGATGTATTGGTACTAAACGACGTTTACACCTCACTCACTTTGAACAACCAGCTCTCCAAGATACAAAAGACAGAATCATTGTCAGAGAACAACCACTGTTCTGCCCTGCAGGAAGTGAAAATAATCTACTGTCAAGGACGTGCGTCAGACATTCCTACACAGAGTGAAATGTGTGAAGGTGGATGATGGGAGAGGAGGTCATGATGAGCAGGGGTTGATGGAGTGATATTGGGAGCTATAGATCCCTGGCCCCTTGACTTTCTTTGCCTGCAGTTGCTCTGAGCGCGAGGCCTTGATGGCAGGTTGATGAGACCTGCAGCTGAAAGATCCCGAGAGTTGGGCATGGCTAAGGATTCCTATATAAGCTGCCCCTGAGCACAATAAAGAGGCATTTGGCATTCTTGTGTCAAGGATGACCCATGTTCGTGTCTCTGTCTGTCTGTCTCTGTCTCTGTGTTTTTCTGTATGTTTTTAAGTCTCCAGGCTTAGTTCCTGGCTCTAGTACCGGTCTTGTAGTGGCATGGGAGCTACAGGACCATCAGTTTTTATAGGAACATTTGTGTTTTTACAGAGTGACCTCTGAGGCGACACAAGAGAAACAAGAAGGTATTCATCAGTGTCCACAAAGGGATAGAGAAAATGGGGCATGGCACATACAAATACCAATAGGCTACACTGTGTGTGTGTGTGTGTGTGTGTGTGTGTGTGTGTGTGTGTGTGTGTGTGTGTGTGTGTGCTGATTCCAAGGGACTAGGAGAAGTTCAGTTCTGGTGAACTTTAAAATCTAAGTTCTTTACCAACAACTCAGAGCCTGTTTGTTTGTCAGAGTCTCACGTAGCCCAGGCTGGCCTTGAATTTACTATGTAGCTGAAGTCAATCACAAATTTCTGATCCTCTTGTTTCTGCTGCCCAAGTGATCAGACTGTGGGCATGTATTACCCAGTTTATGTAGGGCTGGGGATGGAGCTCTGGGTTTGTGCACTCGAGGCAAGCACTCTATAAACTAAGTTACAACCCCAGCCCAAGAGTAGAAGCAAACCAATGATCTTCCAGCTAGCAGTGTACCACAATATCCAACTCAGCCATGGACACAGGCAGTATGTGTTTTTCTTTTGAGAGTTTAAGATGAAGGGGCCAAGCAAGGTGGAGCAAAGGTCTTAAACAGACCTCAAGTTGTACAGAGGTTGAGAAAACTGTTGAACAACGATGGATAAAGTAGTCTAAAGTAGGGAGGGACAGGAGAAAAGCGTGAAAACAAATGGATGAGATCTTCAGATTGTACCTTTGGAAGACCTGATTCTTTACAGGATGTGGTTGGTAAAGGGGGTGGAGAACAAAGAAACAATCCCAACAAGATGGCAGTAGCAAGCTCCGGAGCTCAGGCAGCCCGTGGGAAAGAGTGGGCCCACAAGGCTGACCCTCAGTCCCCTCATCCCCTCCTACTCTTCCCCAATCAGAGTTTTCCTTCTTCAACATGAAGAGTGCCTGTTACTGTACACGGTTGTCTGTTGTATTGTTTTTGTTTGTAGTGGTAAGGATGGAACCTGGGCAGCTCCCATGATGGGTGAGTGCTGTCCCAGAGAGCACTATCCCCACTCTTCATCCTTAACATTACTTGACCACTGGATAGAGATGACTTACATTACATAGATAAGGCTATAATTTATCCAACTTTCAAGATACTGCTTTATTTTTGACAGTAAAAGATTAAAACATAAGTAACGTACAGATTATTAATATACACAACACACATCTACGCAACTTGCTGTGAAGGACTCATCAGTGGGTGTGGCCAAGGTCAGTGAAAGGGAGAATTTCTTTTGGCACGAGCATATTCACGGAAGCTGGCCAGGGCTTCCGAATCTAAGACTTCTAGCTAATGCTGGAAGGCACTCTGAAGGAGAACAGCAACCTTGTGAACCCCCATCCCTCCTGGGTAAGTATAGACTTTAATTCACTCCACGAAAACTCATCCCTTTGCTGCTCCCACAATGAGCCCTAAACCCAGGGCAGCAATGTCAATGAGTAGAGCCACAGTCACTTCCTAAAGACCACGAGACACACTAAGACTGTAGCAACTGGAAGGGATGGACCCCCTGGTGAGATTCGTTTTGAAAATGGACTATTAGAATATGTCGTCCTCTCGGTTGTAATACATGTCTGACTCCACAGTCCCCAAACCTGCACAGGAGTCGACCCTATTCATCCTGGCCACATCACTTCCACTTTTCTTCCTTTTGCGTGGCTCTCCTTCCTGGATGTAGGACCTCTGCGAAGCAGGGGTGCTCACAACTGGGAGACCTTCTGCAAATGGAGCCTCCTCCCTTCCTGGTTCAGCTGCATCTGAAGGGCTGGCGGCAGGCAGGAGCCGGTCACTCCGTAGCCTTTTTCTTATTTCTTCTTTTTTGGTCTGAAAAGTGATATTAAAGAATGGAAAAGAACCCTGGCAATCTTATTTTCTTCACATTCTCATTCATATTGCTCGTCACGACCGCTTTCACTTATTCTACTTGTACTTGGTCTTGGAACAGATGTTTGTCGGGGAACCGTATTGGAAGAGACAGACACAGGGCCGACCCCCATAGAGTTTAGAGTCCTGTCTTTGCTCTCCAGGCCACCAAATAGGGAGGCAGAAATGGAGGAAACTGGAATAAAGTTGTGTCCCTCAGGAACAACAAGCTTTGGGTTGTAGACCCGGGTGCTTAAACCTACAGGAGCTGACCATTTGGTCTTCAGAACCCACGCTTCGCTCAATACCCATCCCTACGCGGGTTGTCCTCCTCCCTCTAACCCTGACGGAAACTTCCCCCACACGTGATTTAACCCAGAGGATTGAATAGTGGTTATTTAGGAAATATAGGCGAAACAACAAATCTCAACCGAGTTCATGATGCTACTTTATTCCTGCACAACACAAAAATAATTTTCGAGGAAAAAACGAAGTGTCGAGCCCAGGAAGCGCACGGGCCATTGAGCTGCCGAGCATCAATGCACACGGTGTTTTTTTTTCTTTTTTTTCTTTTCTTAAGGCTCCTGATAGGCTAGGTCTGGCAGCAGCTCATTTTAGCAGGCCGTCAAGCCCATCCGACCAGCATCCACAGCCCTTACCTTTCTTCGCTCCTCGGCCGCTTGCATCTTTTCCTCTATGTCTTGGATTGTGAAATCTTTTACCTCGTTTTTCACCTTAAGTTTTTTCAGTCTGGCTGGAGGCTTTCTCAGTGGCTTCTCAGTCATGCCCACCTGGAGGAAGACATTTTGCTTTTAATGGAGAAACCATTATTACCTTGGCCTAGTGGAGATGAACAGGCAAGAAAAACAGCTTCAAGTGCAAATTTCAAAATCTAAATTTTCTAAGTGGCAGATGGATGCAGTAGAAATGTGAAATCTGTTAAGAGCAGAAATACATTTATTATTATTATTATCATTATTAGTGTTATCATTGTGTGTGTCATGTGTGTGTATGAATAAGGGCATGAATGTGTCTCTGCGTGTGGATGGAGGTTAGATGACAACTTTGTGAGGTTAATTTTTTCCTTCCACTTTTTTGGGGTTTGGGAGGTTGCACTTGGGTTGTTCAGATTCAGCATCTGTACCTTGACCCACTGAGATATCTCAGTGGCCACAGAAGCATTAAAATGCATTTGATGTCTCAAAAACACCAGGCTATTAAAACAAAGCCTGAGAATGTACTCACTGAAGCCTGATGGAAGAGGACTCACCAAAGAGAGCTCAAGACTGAAAACCGAATGAAAGTGTGTGTGTGTGTGTGTGTGTGTGTGTGTGTGTGTGTGTGTGTGTGAAAGTCTAGCTCAGTGTAAGGCATTCAGAGTTTAACTTTGGTTGCTTGGCCTATACTCTTCAAGGACAGCAATTGATTTTATAATATTCTGTGTGTTACCAATTATTTTCACTTGGATAGAGATTAGCTTTTTATTACTTTTTGATCTTATGATGGAGAGTGATCAATTATTATCAAGCAACGACTCTATGCTAGGCTTTGCTATTGGCAATTGCTAAATATTTTCATGACAACAGTAAAAATTACCCATCTTATCTGAATGGCTACACTTTCTGCAGTTCAGAAAAGTGACAGTGACTTTCTGGTCATGCACTTAGTTACAAAAGTGAAATTGTAATAAAGGGCTACAAAATTTTAACTTGCATTCTCTTTCAAAAATACATTTTTTAAGCATGCATTTACAAGGGAAAATTAAAACAATACACAAACACCCTCCTAAGCCTCTACTTAATCACTCCAACCATACCCCTCAGCAGGAACCTAATTTTTAAGTCTCTCTCTCTCTCTCTCTCTCTGTGTGTGTGTGTGTGTGTGAGTGAGAGCAGGTGTGCACACACTATGACACAGATGAAGTTCTGAGGACAATCTCAGGTGACCAGCCTTACCTTTCACCTTCCTTGACACAGATTGCTCGTCTCATTCACTACTGCATGTGCAGGATAGTGAGCCCAAGAGAGTCAGGGGGCCTGCCTCGCTCCACCTTTCATCTAGGAGAGCCATGATCATATAGACATGAGTGACCACATCCTCCTTTATGGAGGCTTTGGGGAGCCAAAGTCACGTCCTCAGGGATTGTTTTCCCCTCTAAGCCAACTCCTCAGCCCCTCAGAAGGAAACTTTTAAAGAGTTTGTGTGGTGATATTTTGTTGTGATCTAACAAATACAGTTTGCCTGAAGACCAAAATGCAGAGCTAAACCACCAGTTAGCCATAGAGACCAGGCAGTGGTGGCACATACCTTTAATCCCAGCCCTCGGGAAGAAGAGACAGATGGATCTCTGTGAGTTCAAAGCTACCCTGGGCTACACAAGATCCAGTCTAAAAGAGAAAATGACAGGCAGTGATGGCTCATACCTTTAATCCCAGTATTTAGGAGTCACATGCCTTTAATTCCAGTGCTTGGAAGGTGGAAACAGGAAGTGATATGGCTGGGTGGGGAGAGGAATGTAAGGCAGGAGGAGACAAGAGCACATTGCATTTAGTCTGAGGATTCGTCGAGACAAGATCTTTCCACTTTGGTCTGAGCATTCAGAGAGGTAAGAACTCTAGTGGCTGTTCTCTGAGCTATCAACTTTCATCCCCTAATATCTGACTCAGGGTTTTTATTTAATAAGACCAATTAGAATTTGCAAAACAAGTTTGTTATGCCTTTCCCAATATTCAGTGTAATGCAATGTGTGTGTGTGTGTGTGTGTGTGTGTGTGTGAACATGCACACATATAGATGCATGGCATCTGCAATATAAAATAAGATCTAAATATGAGTGTACCATACACACTACCCATGTTTGCATCTTCCCCTTAATATGAACATCTTGCTAGGTCAGCATATGTAGATTTATTATGACTGGGGAAGTTTTTAATGAACTCTAAGTCTTGACTATAAAACAAACCAATATATTGTTTTGGATAATCTCGCTAGAGATTGTTCTTTAAAGGCAATGGAGCTATCAACATTTGTTATAATTTCCTAAAGACTGACTCTTTGGAATAAGGAAAATAAATCAGGCAGACAAAGCAAAGGCATTTAACACAGTTAAATGTGAGAAAGGACAATGTTAGGGTCCAAACCTGCCCTCCGATCCCAAGAGTGACTTTCCACGAACTGTTGGTGCACTCTGTGAGATGTCCTCATCAGCAACACACACTTAACAATCTGTATTTAACAGGATCCAGTTTTCTTCTTTTTGTTGTCAAGGGAGGAGAAAGCCTGCAACACTCACTCAGTGAAGGCAACTACTTTTCACTGAGACTAGGGTCTGCTTTCAGGGGCAACACATAACATCACAACCACATGCAGAATGACCACAATGGTGTGTGCAGACAGAAGGGGTGCCAGGAGCAGATGGCAGACTGGAAGGAAGTGATGAAGCAGTGGGGTCCATTGCTAATAGCCACTGGGTGTCTGAGGTGAGCAGTTCTTTTGGAATACAGTCCTCTTAACTATACAGTAATGACAGAGAGGATTGTTACGTTTCTGTCTTTAAGATCTAGAATCCTCACAAAGTATTTTTCATTTTATTATGGGTGTTTTGTCTGCACGCATGTTGTGCCCAAAAAGACTAGGAGAGGGTAGTGGGTCTCCTGGAATTAAAGTTACAAATGTCTATGGCTATGAACCACTGGTGCTAGAAATCGAGCCCAGGATCTCTGGAAGAGCAACCAGTGCCCTTAACTGATGAACCATCCTTCCAGCCCCATTTTAGATAATCCTTAAAAAAGAAAACACTCATTGAAATGGAGGCTCTTTTCAACCATTGGGTGATTTTATGTGGCATGAGGTTTTCCACTGGATGGGAACTGAGCTGTTTGTTAAAGCATGTTCCCCCAGCCCTCATTTATATTATTTGTACGACCTTTGGTTCTTAAGCTTCCTGCTGTCAAAGGACACTTGTTGGAAAGAGGGACATGCTTTCTATGGAGGCTCAATTTGGGATGCTTTGAACTTAACATGGAACATTTTTAGGGATGTTCACTGACAGACTAAAAGAGAATGACAATCCAAGAGCCAATGAGGGATGGGCACATCAAAACAGTCTGAACTTTGACAGAAATCAGGAGGCCAGTAAAGAGTGTTGAGAGCAGCTTGATTTTCTGATTGGGGAAGATGCTTCCTGTGACATCACCTTCTGACACCCTTTGAAACGTGGACTTTCTCTAAGTCCCTTTCCTTTCTTGAGTTTGACATGTTATGCTAAAACCACCACCATAATGATCTGGCTTTGAGTGCAGCTCAGTTTGTAGAGTGCTTGCCGAGCCAGAATGAAGATGTGGGTTTCATTTCCAGTACTGTGTAAACCAGGCCTGGTGGTGACTGACTGTAATCTCAGCTCTCAGAAGGTGGATGCAATGAGATCATCTTTGGCTACATAGTGAGTTCAAGGCCAGCCTGGGTGACATGAAACCCTGCTTCAAAACAAATAGGCAAAGAAAGCAAAATCAAAAGGCCTTTATAAGCAGATTTGTATTTTTTTACAAATGAAGTTTAGCTAGGCAGAATCTATGGAAATGGTGGCACTTAAAGACAACAAGCCTCAAATACCTGGAAGTCTGGAAAATCTATCAGTTAAATTGTCTTCTTTGAGAATAGTATCAAAGGATGGACACAGGACTGGCACAGAATTTGGTGCTACGATTTGAGCAGCTTTTTTTTTTTTTTTTGGCTAAGCTAACAAGTATAGGCCTGTCTTATATCCGATGCATGCACGTTCCTTAGGAATTCCAAATTGTCTCTTGACCTAGAAATGAACCCACCTTGCTTATGCTCCATAAGGGAATCTTGTGCACTGAAGAGTTCAAAGATCCTTGAAGAAGATTTAGTCATTCCTGTTCTTTGGCCTTCAGACCTCAGTGAGGGCAGTCACTCTGACCACTGACTGATATTTTTGAATCCTAACTCAGCCACCTTCCTCCCTTCCTCTCTAGGATGCTCAGCAAATTATATTGGAGACTCTGTTGTAGTGTGGATCCCTTAACTACACTGAAAGTGACCCAGTTCAGAAACAGAGATGATCGTAAATTTTGACCAGACAGGAGGAATAATTAGTAAATAATTCACCTAGTTTGTGAAAAGAAACCAGGGTATGCTAGGAGATACAGGGAAGCGAGTTTGGATTAAAACCACCTAAAGGCAATAACACCCCTCTCTATGTGTGTAATAGGTGTGTTTGAGTGTGCACACATTCATGTGCAAGTATGAATGCCAATGATTGTGTGCACACGTGGAGTCCAGAGGTCGATGTTGAGTGTCTTTCCTATATTACTTTCAGCTTTATTTTTTGAGACAGGGTGTGTTAGTGTCCTACTGCTGTTAGGAAACACCAAAATGGAAGACTATTTAGGGAGGAAAGGGTTCATTTGGCTTTCACTTCCAAGTCACTGTTCATCACTGAAGGAAGTCAGGACAGAGACTCAAACAGGGCAGAGACCTGGAAGCAGGAGCTGATGCAGAGGCCGTGGAGAAGGGATACTTATTGGCTTGCTCCTCATACCTTGTTCAGCTTGCTTTCTTATAGAAACCAGGATCATCAGCCCAGGAATGGCACCACCCACAATTGCCTGGGCCCTCCTCCACCAATTACCAATTGAGAAAATGTCCTACCACCTGATGTTAGGGAGGCATTTTCTTAATTGAGGTTCCCTCCTTTTAGATGACTTTAGCTAGTGTCAAGCTGACATAAAACTAGCTGGCGCACAGGGACTCTCACTGAACCTGGAGCTCACCAAGTCTTTGAGACCAGCTTATCAACTAGGGATCTGCCTGTTTCTGTCTCCCGAGAACTGGGTTTCGGTCTTGGGCCACCATGTCTGACTTTTTACGTGGGTACTGGGAATGTGAACTCACATCTTCAGGATTGTGCAGCAAGCACTTGCTGCTGAGGTGTTTCCCCAACTCCTTCTTAATATTTATTTCCTACCTTCTTAACTCTTATGCTACTACTGTCACATAGAGCATAGCTTCTGCTCCAGTGAGACTGAGGGCGAGTTTATTCTGAGCAAAGCATCAATGGCCATGGCCCGGGCATGTGGATTCAGGGTGCACTGAACGATGCATTCTCTCATGAAAGTGCTTACATCAACTCTTGCGGCAACAGAACAAAGATAGTCATTGCATTGACCAAATGCACTGCTCAGCAAACCAGGGAAAACCGTTCTGTCACTTGAGATGCTATCTGATGACACTGTTAGCTTCTGGATTGGCGGAGGCTAGGAGGGTCAAGATCTGTGATGCCTTTCGAGGGTTTATCCCAAAGTGAAGGGGATCCCGGGTCAGAGACAGAGGGGTGGCAATCGATAGTTATGAAGGGGACTAAAGATAGGCTTGTAATCTGCAGCGGTCCAGCTCTCCATGCTCATCATATCCTATATTCAATGTAAGTGGGTGTGGTTTTTTCAGGGGATGTCAGCTCCAAGTGCAAAGATGCTTGAAAACTGTTTATCCAAAGAGAGCTACATAAGTGATGAAAATCAGAGAAGATGAAAGGGTATTGTGGTGGGCACAGGTTTTCCACGGACAAATGGGGAAGAGCCTGTTTTCCTAAGATGCCCTAGTTTAGAGGAGTGATGGTGCCTCACATTCAGCATCCTTTATTAGCTTCCAGGGAAAACCCAGTGAAGGAGGAGAGGGCCAGGAAGACAACAGACCTATGTTCAGAGTTCCCCTGTGTTTGTGAATGGCACTGCCCACACCACAAGCCTTTTTTTTTTTTAAAAGTATTCTCACACTTATTCTAGCTTCCCATAACATCCATTCAATCTTTTTTTTCTAACTAGGCATGGTAGCTTGCAACTGTAATCCTAAAGTTTGGTCAGCTGACCCAGGAAGATAGCGAGTTTGAGAGCAGTTAGACTGCACAGCAAGACCCTGCCTCAGAAAACAAAAGCTAACAAAGCTGAGATTCTCTAGAGCAGGGAAGGAATGCTATTTAAATATTTGACTGGATTTCTTGCTTTGTGATACCGACTGGCACTTGTGTCCATTTTAAAATAATTTCCTCTTTATTTCCCCTAATTCCTTGGTTCAATTTTTAGTCAATTATGAAAAATATCAACTACTTCCAAGTGTTAACCGTGTAACTTCTCAGACTTTATATGAGCCCCACCCACCCTTCAATTTTAACTGTGATCTTGTTATATTAGTTCCCAACTTTTCCCCAAGTACCTAAGGCATACGCTGTGTTATATATTCAAGTTCATGTGAGCTAGAAGAGGCTTCAGCTGTGACCATAGCACCCATATTGCCTCCTCATTCCTGAGGTTTTCTGGGGGACAATCTTGGTCTCTTTCCATAAAAACGTATTTCCAACTCAAGTCCAAATAAATCAAAGACTTCAACATAAAACCAACCACATTGAACCTCATAGAAGGGAAAGTGGGAAGTACGCTTGAATGTATTGGCACAGGAGACCAGTTCCTAAATATAATCCAAGTAGCACAGACACTGAGAGGAACAATTAATAAATGGGACCTCCTGAAACTGAAAAGCTCCTATAAAGCAAAGGACATGGTCAACAAGACAAAATGGCTGAATGGGAAAAGATCTTCATCAATCCCCCATCGGACAGAGGACTGATCTCCAAAATATACAAAGAACTCAAGAAACTTGACATCAGAAGAACAAATAATCCAGTAAAAATGGGGCAAGACATAAACAGAGAACTCTCAACAGACAAATATCAAATGGCTGAACGACACTTAAGGAAATGCTCATTATTCTTAGCTATCAGAGAAATGCAAATCAAAGCAACTCTGAGATTCCATCTTATACCTAGCAGAATGGTCAAGATCAAAAACACTGATGGCGGCTTATGCTGGAGAGGATTTGGGGTAAGGGCCACACTCCTGCATTGCTGGTGGGAGTGAAAACTGGAGCAGCCACTTTGGAAATCAGTACGGTGATTTCTCAGAAAATTAGGAAACAATCTACCTCAAGACCCAGCAATACTACGTATGCATGTATACCCAAAGGATGCTCAATCACACCACAAGGACATGTGCTCACTATGTTCATAGCAGCTTTATTCAAAATAGTCAGAACCCAGAAACAACCTAGATGCCTCTCAACTGAAGAATGGATAAAGAAAATGCGGTACATTTGCACAATGAAGTACTACTTAGCAGTAAAAATTAATGACATCTTGAAATTTGCAGGCAAATGGATGAAGCTAGAAAACATCATTTTGAGTGAGGTAACCCAGACACAGAAAGACAAATATAATATGTACTCACTCAAAAGTGGCTTTTAGAGATAAAGCAAAGAAAAACCATCCTACAATTCACAATCCCAGAGAACCTAGACATCAAAGAGAACCTTAAGAGAGACATATATGGATCTACATAGAGAGAAGAAAAAGATAAGCTCTCCTGAGTAAACTGGAAGCATGGGGGTCATGGGAGAGGGTGGAAGGGAAGAGAGGAGAAAGGGAGGGGAGCAGAGAAAAATGTATACCTCAATTAAAAACAGCAATAAAAAATTCTCACAAAAAGGAAAATGTATGTCCAAGAATATTTTAGAATTCTCTTTTACAACAATGGAGTGTGAACTACAATCACCAATGCTTCAGCTCTTCCCCCCGGATAATGAACTCAGCCTCACGTGCAGGTTTGTTGTCAGGGGGTGGGTCTCAGGCTGGGCTGCCCATAGAGTCATCTAGAAGATTCTGAAAGCATGACAGACAAGCCCGATGCTCAGACATTAGTCCAAGGCGGGATCTGGGTCCTGGGAGTTTTGGATTCTTCCTAAGTGACTTACTCCAATTTAAGGTTAAAACCTAGCACATTGAGCTACAAAACAAACAGGGCTATGTGTTGCTGCCCTGGCCTCTTGCCAGCCTGGCTTACACTGGCCCATGTGGGTCTATTACAATAGAGAGAAAAAATATTGTGGTGTACTTGTGGCTTGTGACATGTGATCCTCTTGAGAAGGTCCTACTCATGCTCCCTACTCCATCCCATTCCATTCCATTCTATTTGATTATATCCTATGTTAGGAGAGAATTTACCTTTAATTCAATTAATAGTATCAAAATTCAAGTCCATCATTGTCATGAATAGTTATTCCACAATATCTTAAGCTAATCATCCTGTGCACTCCCTTGTTAGATAAAAGTCAGAATTCATTCACCTCTGGTGACTGGCTCACCAAGGTAAGTTGTAATTTTATTCCCACGGGTATTAGCATCAAGGAGTTACTGCATCTCCCTTAAGGAGGGATTGCTTAGCAACGGAGTGTTTGCATATGTCTTCCTCCATTTGAATTGCTCTCCCATCTTTTGATATAATTTTTTTTCTGTCCCTAGAGGCTCATCTAGAGCGCAGACATAGCTCTGCCCCATTTTTATTACAGAGATGTTTTTCTCATGTTTTCAAATACAGTGAAATATTTATCATCGTCCAAACCGTATTGGATTATGGTGATATTATGAAAATGTCAAATGACACTTTACTTTTCCATGACTGTGATAAAATATACCAATGAAGGGAACTTCAGGAAGGAAGGGTTTGTTGGCTCACAGTTCAGGTACAGACCCTCCTGCCAGAAAGCCTTAGCTGCGGGAACGTGAGGCAGCCAGTCACACTGCATCCATAGCCAAAATGAAAGGAGTGATACATGCTTGTCTTCAGCTCATTTCTTTTTCTGACAGTCTAGAATCCCAGCCCAAGGAATGGTGCCACCCACAGGGGGCAGTATTTCCACCTCCAATGACATAATCAAGATGTGTGTGCCCTCCCAGGCTGCCCCAAAATTATTTTCTCAGGTGATTCTAGATCTTATAAGTTGACAATTTAGATTAATAATCAAGTATGTTATACAATTTCTTTTTAACCATCTCTTTTTCCTATTTCCTGTTATTATTGACTGTCTGGTGGTAATCTTAATGTTTGGCCATCTCTTTTCATTTCTGCTCAAACCTTCTGCAGGCCCTACTTTGTTTTGTATAAAAAGAATGCCACTTTGGATTTCATCCTTGAGTTTTCCCTGTACAGAGTAGTTAGTGAGTTGATCTACAGACCATGCTGAGGTAATCACTGTCAACTTCTTTCTCTACAACTTTGACTAAACTTCTGGTCTCTACTTTCACCTTTCTGCTTCTTGTCTTTTTCACTCATTTTTTTTCCTCAAGCTCCTTTTCATTGTCCTCCACACCAATCTAATCTCTCTTTTATTTATGTGCCAAGTGATACTGGGAGCCTTGGTTTAAAAACAAAGGAACAAACAAAATATTTAGTTCCGTGGTGGCATTTCAATTGTAATTTTTTTTGAGACAGGGTTTCTCTGTGGCTTTGGAGCCTGTCCTGGAACTAGCTCTTGTAGACCAGGCTGGCCTCGAACTCACAGAGATCCGCCTGCCTCTTCCTCCCTAGTGCTGGGATTAAAGGTGTGCACTACCACTGCCTGGCATCAATTGTATTTTAATAAATAAAGCTTGTCTGAAGATCTGAGAGTAAAACAGCCCCACTGGTCAGCCTTACTGATCAGGTAATGGTAACGTGCACCTTTAGTCACACTAGCCACACTAGTTTGCCATAGAAACCGGGCAGTACGTTTCTATCCCAGTGGTGCATGCCTTTAATCCTAGCCCTAGAGAGGATTACAGACTGGGAGGAAACAGCTCTCATCCACAGTCTCATTCTGAGATTCGTGGAGGCAGGATCGCCACTTTGGACTGAGGTCGAGGTAAGAGTCAGTGGTTGGCTGCTTGCTTTTCTGATCTTAACGTGAACCCCTCTCTGAGCTTCTTATTAATCATGCTTCATAGTTCTCTTCAGAGTTTTATATAGAACATATTAAAATTTTTATGGTTGTAATCATGGCTCAGCCTGAGTAAATATCTGGGATTGTTGTTGTTGTTTGATAAAATTCCTAAACCCTGTCTCGAAAAACCAAAAAAAAAAAAAAATTCCTATAAAAACTGGGCACGGTGGGGCACACCTGTAATCCCAGGGATGAGATGGCTGTAGGAAACAGGGCGATCCCTGGAAACTGGGCACGGTGGGGCTCACCTGTAATCCCAGGGATGAGAAGGCTGTAGGAAACAGGGTGATCCCTGGAAACTGGTGGGCCTGCCTATGTGGCAAGTTGCAGGTCAGTGAAAGACCCTATGTCCAACAGAGGTGGAAGCACTGGAGGATTGGTATCAGAGGTTGCTCTTTGATCTCCACATGTATGCCATGCACACACATGTGTATGCACACACACATACACACATACAAGTTTACTTAAATAAAAATTTAGAGCTGGAGACCTCTATTAAATTAGTTAAAATCAGAGAACAAATATTTTTTACATTAATGTTGAATGGTGACAATTAAAACAAGATGAATCAATGAAGAAAAGAAAGAGCACAACAATTTCTGGAACCTTCTTCTTGCACGTATTCCCATGTAGGCATATCTGCTGGAGCTTTGGCAGTTTTTCCTTGTGGGTAAACCACAATTTAGTTTTATATTCTACAAGACAACGCTTAATAAAAATTCCCAGGAAGATGAAAGCTCGTTATTTCCTGGGACTTATTATGTCCAAATTTAGTCAAGCCCAGGGAATGCTTTATTGGCTTCATTTATCATTGATGATCAGGGTGATTTTGAATCCACTGAGAAGCATAGTGTGCAGAGAACTAAGCGAATTTATAGAAGAAAAATCTGGCTTAGATAAATGCTATCATTTATACTTTAGGCCTTATATACTGGAAATAATGAGTTGTGATCAATTATATTTTATTGCTAATTTTAAGTGTAAACAAATGTTAATTACAAAATCACTTGCCATGACATCATACGACTCTCCATTTCTAAATACTTTGCTTCGGCTCTGTATGATTCCTTGGACAATTAACTCTTCCAGGATGTCTGATGACTTTGGTCGCTCCCGACTTTCCAGGTGTTGAGGCTTATTGATTATTCCATTGGCGACTGGGTCTTCCAAAAGGAAAAGCATAAAGAGAAATTTAAGAATAAAGAGTTTATTACCCAAATGCTAAATGGGGGTTGGAGAGGTTATTGCAAAATCACAAGGACCCAAGTTCAAATCCTCAGCACCCATGTAAAATGTCTGGCATAGTTATGCCCACAACCACAGCACTGTAAGGGAACAAGGAATAGAGACAAAGGAGTTGCTGGCTGTCAATCTAGTTCCAGGTCCAGCAAGAAACCCTGTCTCAAGAAAACAAGGTTGGGAGTGATAGAGCAGGACACTGGGACATGTTTTTCTAGCTTCATATGTACCTGTACACACTCTAGGATACATGACGCACACATGCACCATTCTCACACACATACATGCACAAAGCAAATAATTAAATCTGATAAATGGGTACCTTATACAAGTCACTGAATTAAATCTTGTCTCGACACTTTTGTATAAATATCTAATTTCTTTTTAAATAATTTTACAAATTATCTATTTTATTTATGATCTAACAAAGCTTGCCTGAAGATCAGAGAAGCAAAGACTAGTCACACTAGTCAACCATTCAGCCCAGGCAGTGATGGCACACACTTTTAATCCTAACAGCCACACTACTTAGCCATAGAGGCTGGGTGGTGGTAGTGCATGCCTTTAATCCCAGCACTAGAGAGGAATTTAAGGTGGGATGAGACAGAAATTTGCTCTCTTTTTGGCCTGAAGATTTCATAGAGGCAAGAGCTCTCTTTCTAGTGGTTGGCTACTTTGCTTCTCTGATCTTTCAACTTGAATCCCAGTATCTGTCTCAGGGTTTTTGTTAGTCGTTCTACGTTTATTTATTTCATGTGTGGGCATGCATGCAAGTGTGTGTTACTGCATGATTATAGAGGCACGAGGAGAATTTGAGAGAGCTGGTTCTGTCCTTCCACCATGGGCGTTCCAAGAACTGCACTCAGGTTGGTACTGCCCATTGCCACAGCACTGGAATCTGGCTTCCGTTATAACGCTCTGTAATTCTTTGAAGTTCAAGTTTTTGTTGCCGTCCTTAAAGACACATCAGCATCATCTATTCTTTCCATAGCAAGTCTCATGTGTGCAGAATCGAGCCCCGTCCCCATGCTACTATGGACAAGCCTCTTTGTTGTAACAACGTGCATGCACTCGGGTCGGGTGACACTGATTTGTTCCACTAATTACAGCTACAGCTGAGGCTGGGGACATTCTCCTGGAGACTCCTACGAGCTGCAGTTTGGTTTCTATGCTTTGTATACAAATGGTAAACAGCATGAAGTTGCCAAGGGCTGGCTGATTCTGCATCCCTGGTATACCGTTCAACCATCTGCTAAATCTTCCGAGGGGAAGTCTGCCTTTTCGGAAAGAGTCCTTGAAGGGGACCAGAGCTGGAGTTAGCGCACTGGCAGCTAAGATCTTACTAATGATTTTAAAGAGGCGCCATGGAGCCAGTTACAGGAGCAGATTTATGAACTGTATTCTCGAGACCAGCCTCCTCACTGCAAATCACCCATGCCCAGAAACAGCCACCTCCACACCATCAGATCATAAAATAGAAGGTGCAGGCTTGCTGACCCGAAGATGGCTCTGCTTCCCAAGTCATAACTGACACTGTGCAGAGCCCTCTGAAGTGAACTCTCTTTAAAAAGTCCTCTGTGTTCAGTGGACGGGGGCTTTTGCAGCTGTTCCTAAACTCTGTGGTTACAAAGACAACATTCATGGCTTTTTATGGTTTGAAAACATATGCAGAGGCTGTTCACATGCCGGCCAGCTGTTTCTCATTTCAGATATTAGTCCCCCTGTCACAAGAAAGTGTTCAACTGAACATCACCTGGCTTCGCGAAAGGGCCAAGCAGGTCAGTACTTTCCAATGCTGCCTCTTCAGCCTCGTAAGCATGTGCAATGGAGCCCATTATCAATGCAAAGTGCTCTTATAGAATGCACCCAAGCTGGTGCACACATTTCATCTTAGCACTTGGGAGGCAGAGGCAGGTGGATCTCTGTGAGTTTGAGGCCAACCTGGTCTACAGAGTGAGTTCCAGGACAGCCAGGGCTGTTACAGAGAGAAACCCTGTCTCTTAAAACAAAATGAAACAAAACAACAACAAAAAGAAAGTGCTCAAAGATGTAAGCAGACTGGAACCTTGGTAACAGGGTCAAAAAGCCAATGGAAAGGTCACAGGTAAATTTCTCCATGGAATCAGAGTGATTTCATTGTCAGTATTGTTAAAATGTGGGCTTGCCTAGAGTGGGGGCACATGTCTGTAAGCCTAGAAGTTAGGAGGTGGAGGCAGAAGAATCAAGAATTTCAGGTCCTCCCAGACTATTTGAGACTCCATCTCAAAGCCAAACTGAAAACAAATAAAAAAGTGAACTTGCCAGGAAGGGTTATTAACATAGTAATAACTACTAGTTATTGAGTGTTTATTCAACTGTATTCTAAGCACCTTATATTCTGTATCACATTCTGTTGTGGAAAATGTGTTGAAGATGTGTTACATTTGTTTATGCTGTGGAATATTTGTTTAATGATACAACTATGTGCTGCATTCTTTTATGTTGCAATTGTTTAACTCTGTGAAGCTGTGTTGCTTTGCTTGCCTAAAACACTTGATTGGTCTAATAAAGAGCTGAACAGCCAATAGTTAGGCAGGAGAAAGGATAGGCAGGGTTGGCAGGCAGAATAAATAGGAGTAGTAATCTGGGAAGGGAAAATCCAGTATTGAAAAACGGAGAAGAGGACATCAGGGGCCAGCCACCCAGCTACACAGCAAGCCACGAAGAAGGAAGGAAAGGTGTATAGGAGAGAGAGAGAGAGAGAGAGAGAGAGAGAGAGAGAGAGAGAATCCCAGAGGCAAAAGGTAGATGGGATAATTTAAGTTCAGAAAAGCTGCCTAGAAATAAGCCAAGCTAAGGCCAGACATTTGAAAGTCCCATGTGTCTAGATATTTGGGAGCTGGGTGGTGGGTCTCAAAACATAAAGGACAGGAATATATAAACACCCAACTACAACATTCGGTTCAAACACTGTGAGAGATAATATTCTCTCTTTTACCGATAGGCACACTAATATGATAGAGGCTAATTTATCAAGGGGGTTAGACTAGTTAGAGTAGTAACTAGGGCTGAGTCCAAATTCAACACCAAGTTCTCATCCTCACTATTCTCTCTCCTGCCTATGATCTATGAGTAGCTGAACCACAAGTATTCCATCTTTTTCCCAGATGTTTCCAAAGGGATGTCACTAACATCAAGAAATGAATACAACCATTCTAACCCAATGTCTTGTGAATCTATTAGTCTAGACAGAGGTTCTTAAAACATGTCAATCATTCCAACTCATTTTACTGTTTTTCTTGAAACATTGAAGCTTATTGGGGTGGGGGGTTAAAAAATAATCCCGTTTGAATTTTATTATGAAGTACAATCATGACTCCTATCATTACTTTGACCAAATAGCTGGCAAAAAGCAACTTAAGAGAGGAGGGGAGGTTTTAGTTTGGCTCACAATTGGGAGTGGTACAGTCATCTCTGAAACGAAGGTGGGACATTGGAAGCACCTATATCTGTAGTACTGATCAAGATGCACAGTCTGTGCTCGGGTAGCCCCCTCCCCCTTTCCTCCATGACCCCAGTTTATGGGATGGTACCACCCACATCCACTGTGGGTCTTCCCTCCTCAGCTCATCCTGAAATCATCCTCACAGACACAGCTGAGAAGTGTCTGTCTCTGGCACATCTTAGGTTTTTCTTAATTCTACAGAGTTGACAACTGAGATTAACCATCATATAAAGAGAGTGCTTAATTACTCTAGTAAGTTTAGAGAGTGTAAAAACTCCCAAAATGGAGAAAGAGTGTAGGAAATGAATGGCTAGAATATATCAAAGTCTTAAAATATAGAAAGGGGGCTGGGAAGATGGCTGGGCAGCAGGGGACACACTTGCTGTGCAAACTTAAGGACTGGAGTTTGTACCCCAAGAACCTGAATAAAAGCTGTGTAATTGTGATAGTACACCTGGAATACCAGCATGCAGAAAGCAGAAAAGGGACTCCCCAGAGCCAGCTGGCTAGTTCAGATAGTAAGTTCTGGCTTTCCAAAGACACTATGCTTCTCTCTATAAGGGAGACATCAATTGAAGAAGACACCTGATGTCAACTTAAGGACTCTGTACAAACACATGCACACAAACATCATTTTATCAGCTAGATCTCCTAGGACTGGAGGTACAAGTGTTAGTGAGTTACCTGATTTGGATGCTGGGAATGAACCCAGGTCCTCTGTACCACTAAGCTCCTATCTATTTATTTTCCTATCTTAACTTGTAGTGAGAGACAAAATGACAGGGACGTGGAGTAAAGTTTTCCCCTAAACTAAATCAATGTTCTCTCCCTCCAGGTCCTGTGTGGTTCACTTTGTTCCAAAGGCAGACCAACTATATAAATAAGATGTCATCACTCCACAACAAGGGAGAGCTCAAAGGAGGGGAAGCCACAGCATTGCATCAGAAGGGCCACAAATAGCTTTTTAAACATCACACCAGATAATAATTACTTCTATGTTTTTACTGTGTATTTGCTCGTGTTGTGGATGGGGAAAGGAAGGGGGACAGTTTAATGAAGGTTTTATTTATTCTTACAAATGCAAGCCTTTCCCTTAGGAAGACAACAGCACGGGGGCTTACATTCCTTTAAGTCGTGTGATTTCTACTCCTAAAATGTGTTTTCAATTCTCAACAAGGGCTCTTGCTGCTCTTGTTGTTTTAAGATGGCTTTAATTGCTTCATCCACAAGATTAATGGTTAACATTATTTACTCACATGATAAAGGCCTAAGACTAAATTCTAATGTCTTAGAGATAAGAACCTTGCCATTTAAAGTACACTAAGACCCCAAAAGAAGGGGTCATCAGATACATACACTATCTGCTTTTTTTAGAGGTCTACCAGATGTTTGGTAGAGAGGCAAAGGTTACCTGAATTTACTCTTCCATTTGTTTTACTAGGAGGTGGAGAGCTTTCTGGAATAGTCCCAGGCAGGCTTCCCATCTGGGTTTTCTGGTTCAGACTTTCAGCATTGTCTACAGTGTCCTTGGGCCATGCAGCTTCAGTTTGGGGGCTGCAGTTCTCTTTGGAAGAAGTCACTCTGGCATTAGCCTGTGAAAATAGAAGAGTTTGGTGAGCTTTCTTAGGAAAATGAGAACAATATAGCAGGGTCTGATTTGTGAGCACTTACCAATTACCATCTGCAGTAGTCTGATTAGTAATCATAGCCTATGGATGTCATGTTATACAATAAAGTGACCTCACAGATGCAATTAAGCCATGCTCTCAAGAATTATTATTGGAATTATTCATGTGAACCCCAGATGCAATCACAATTGGTTTTTTGTTAGTTTTTAAATAAGAGACAGAGAGAGGGTTATGATTTGAATATAAAAATGTCCCTAAAGGTTGATATATTGAAGGTGTGGTCCCCAGCTGATAGCCCTGTTGAGAGGTGATTGGACCATGAGAATGATAAATGCAATGACTCTTTGGTGAATCATTGCCGAATGGACTTAGGGTGTGGTAGATAGAGGAAATAGGTCATTGAGGGGTATATCTTGTCTCTAGACCCTTGTTCTCTGGCTCTCTCTATTTCTCATTTTCAATAATATAAGAAGCTTTGCTCTCTCTCAAGCTCTCTGCTGTTATGTTTCGCCTCGCAGCAAAGGACCAAATGCCCTTGGATTGAAACCTCTGAAACTTCTAGCAAAAATAAATCCTTCCCACTTCTGTTGTTTATCCCAAGCATTTTGTCACAGTAACAGAAAACTTCCTAACATGGGCAATTATTGATACTGAGAAGTAGTCATTACTGTGGCTGCTCCTGAGTGTGCTGTTCAAAACGTTATGCAACTGATTATTGGAGAGACTTGGAAACGTTTGGAGATACAGGCTAGGGAAACCCTAGAATGCTGTAAGCAGAGTTCAGTGGGAAATCATGAAGACAGCACAGAAGTTCAGAATACCAACAGAAATACTGATAGTAAAAACTGTTCCCACGAGGCTTCAAATGGAAATGAGAACTCTGCTGGGGATTGGACAAGGAGCCATGAGTTTAAATTCTGGGAAAAAGACTCTACTTTCTACCCATACCCTGAGAGTTTGTGTAAGGCTAAATTTCAAGCTGACAAACTAATATGCTAGAGATCGTTCACGGGAATAAAGCATTCACATTGTGGCATGGTTATTGCTGGTTTCCTTTAGTCCAGTTTACAGCAAAACTTTATAGCAAAAACCAGAATAAAAAGAATAGAGAAACTTGGACAGAAAAGAACTATGTTTATGATTGGTAAGGAAATCAGCACCATTAAAAAAAAGCCAAGTACTTGGCTTTGAGATAATAGGAAAGGTACCTGGAAGCCATGAGAAATTGGCCTGGTAGCATCCATCAATGGTTCATTACAACTATTGGAAAGACTTCTTTGAAATGAGAGCTCTAGAGAACTCATCCGAAAAGCATCTTTCTGTGTTTAGTCATCCATGTATACAGGCATCAGAGGGTATTTCCAAGGAGACCTGGTTACTTTTCACTCATGTGATGCTAGTTTTCCAGGTATCTAGAATGTAAGGGTTATGGGTAACGGAGGCTTCCACCAATATTGCTCAGGAAAGTCTAGGGAGCCAGGCATTTGCATGGCAGAGTTAGCATGCTTGCCTGAAAAGGCTCAATCTGTAAGGGTGAAGCCTGCACTGCAATGGAGATCATTGGATGTCAGGGAAACATGAACAAGGAACATCTGCTGGGGAAATTCCTGGCAGCGATCATACCCAGCTGGGGAAGGCACTTTGGGCTTTGGCCAAAAAGGCTGTGAGGTGGGACTGACCAATTCCTTGAGGCCCACATCTTGCTACCAAATGTGTCTGGTGTCCAACCAGAAGAACAGGAGTTCCAGTGTAGTTTGTTCCCTTCCTTCTCATTTCTCACTTTGGAACAAAAATGTTCAATCTGTGTCATTGCTTCTTAGAAGTGTATAATTTTATCATTTTCTTTTTTATCATTACTAAAGATCAAATTTGGAGCCTTGGTTGTTGGTTGTAGGCAAATGTACTATCACTGACCTGTATCCCCAGCTTATGGAATTTTTATGTGGACTCACAGCTAAGGGCTGGAGGGAAGTCTTAGTCTAAACCTAAAGGGAGGAACTGCTAGATACATGCCACTATTCTGAGCCTTACTGGGGGCACCAAGATGAACACGTTTACAATCATTAATCAGGTGGGAAACTAGAGATACCACTGTTTAAAAAAAGAGTGTATTTTAAAGTAATAGTTTTGTAGCTTAACATGTAAAGAAACCCTTTGAAATAACCAGGTAAAAATAAGACGATTGTGATGGTTAAGTCTGTGTCAATTAGGATAGGCTGTAGTAGCCAGTTTTTCAGTAAACCTGTAATCTAAGTATTACAGTGAAGGCATTTTTAGATATAATTGCATCTACAACTAATTGACTTAAAATAGAAGAAATTCTTTAGATCATTTGCATGGGTCTCTTCTAATCAGTTGAAAGGCTTCTGGAATAGCTCCAATGTCTGAGGGAAAATAAATTGTGCTTATGGACTGCAGTTTCACCTCTAGCCTGCCCTTTCTTGTACCAGCCTATAGAGTGTGGACATTCATGACCAGTCTCATGTAGGCATTCTGTTGTCATACACTTATCTTTCCACCCATAAGCCCATCCAGCCTCTCATTTGTCCATTCATCCTATTGGGTCTCACCAGTAGCATCCTGACTGATCTAATAGAGACTCAGTAGAAAATGATAAGTACCACCCCCTAGACAGAAGCATTTGCTAACATGTTGGTATTATGACCTCCTAAGTGTATTTGCACATATTAAAAAGGTAAATTAGAATTTGCCAAAAAAAGCCAATGAAAAGAAGTTCAGAATCATGCAGTTACTGGGGAGCAACAAAATAAAAGAACACAATAAAATGCTTTGCACCCAGAAGATGACTAGAGTGAAAAAGACAGACAATCATGAGCGGTGATGAGCATGTGGGGAAGCTGGAACCCGCATACACTGCTCCGAGCACACAGAACAGTGCTTCCACTCTGGAGAACAATTTAGCAGTTCCTGCAGAAAGTTAATCATGGAGTAACAGCAAGATCTGGAAACTCCATTTCTGGGTTTATACACTAGCAAAATGAAAATAATATTTGGCTCAAAACTTATGCATGGTGCCTATAATTGCTGCCCATAATGCTCAGAAAATGAAAACAGCTTAACTCAAATATCTATCAGCTGATGGTTATGGAAAGGAAATGTAGTATAATCATTCAAAACATTATTGAACAATACAAGGAAATTAAATATTGACACATGCTGTAACATAGACATTTAAAAACTTTCTTAAATGAGAGAAACCAGTCACAAAGACTACTCATGCTCAGCCCAGGTAAACTCAGCGGCTTAGAGACTGTGTAGGTCAAGAGGATGCGGTGAGGGAGGGGAAGAGGATTGGTTGGTTGCTCATGGGTAGTCATTTCTTTGGGGAAGGATGTACTAAAAATAGATGACACAAATGGCTGTCACTGCATATTTTATGAATGAACTGTATAGTGCATAAATTATACTATAATTAAAATATTATTAAAAATAAAATAGATCAGATTCCCTGTGATTTGTATAATGTATTTCTCCCACTGACAATATAGTAGAGGCATTTTCCTGATTTGACCTCATTCTATTTAATGGTGAAGAGTAGTCACTTATGGACAATAGTATGAGTTCATTATATAGTTCACCATGTAACCATACCATACTATATTTCATCCATTCCTGTGGACTTCTAATTTCCAGTATTATAAGCCAGGCTAGAATTATACTTGTTCACATACATATTTATTAACTGCTTCAGTCAGTTATAAAATGTGTTATATTATTCAAAAAATTATCATATTATTTGCAAGATAAGTAACTTTGTGACAGTTCCTAGATGTGTGCATCCTAGCTGAAAGGCCATGCATGTTCAAAACCATAGGCGTTTCCAGAGGTTTCTTCATACACACCGCATCAATCCATATACCCTGCTGTATTGCTTATATAGTCCGCAAGCCACTGTCACAGGACCCTGGTCCCTGGTCTCCTTCCAGCTGTCCTTTGTCATAGGCATTGTCATCAACACTGAGAAAGCAGATTCTGGAGAAGAGCTGTCTTGTTTGGGACTCCCATCGTTGTGATGAACACCATGACCGAAGCAAGGTAGGGAGGAAGAAAGGGTTTGTTTGGCTTATACTTCCATATGATGGTTCATCATTAAATGAAATCAGGACAGGTAGGTAGGATCTGATGTAGATGCCATCGAGGGGTGCTGCTTATTGACTTGTTCCTCGTGGCTTGGTCAGCCTGGTTTCTTTCTTTCTTTCTTTCTTTCTTTCTTTCTTTCTTTCTTTCTTTCTTTCTTTCTTTTTAATTATTGTTAAAAGATAAATTTACATTTACTCCCCTTGTTCCCGGCCCTCCCGCTCCTCCACTACCCCACCACCCTCCCCCTGCTTCCTTAAGTTGAACCCAGGGCCAACAGCCCAGGAGTTGCACTATCCTCAATGGGCTTGGCCTTCCCTCAACAAGCACTAATTAAACAAATGCTGTACAGGCTTGCTCACAGCCCAGACTAATGGTGGCATTTTCCCAACAAGGGTTCCCTCTTCTCAGATGACTCTAGCCTATGTCAAACTGACATAAAACTAGCCAGCACAAGAGTCTTTACATATGACATAACTACACCACACACAATATATAACATGAACATGCATATGTAAAGCAAAGGAAAGCAAGATTGCTCCAGTTTATTTTCTGTAGCCATGACAAAAACACCCTGGACGAAAGAAACGTAGCGGACTTCCAGGCTGCAGACCATCACTAAGGGAAGTCAGGGCAGGAGCTCAAGACAGGAACTTGAAGCAGAAACCAAGTAGTAATGCTGCCCGTGGCTCACTCTCTGGCTGGCTTGAAGGTCCGTGTTTTTCTGCACTGTTCAGGACCACATGCCTGGGACTGGTACCTCCCACAGTGGTTGGATACCTTCTACCTCTACATCAATTAGCAATCAAAACAATCTTCCCACAGACACGCCCACAAGCCAATCTGATCAGGGCAATCCCTCAATGGAGGCTTCTCCCCTCAGGCGACACTAGGATGTGCCCCTCTGACAAAGGAATCCAAGACAGACCCTGTGTGATGCTTTCCTCTCAGGGCCTCAGAGCTCTGGTTGAACTTCAAGATATATAAGCCTTTCTGTGAGTTCTTTCCCTAGTTTTCAGATATTTAAAGCCAGTGATAGTGAGAGGCATATTTTCATGTTTTTGTATTGTATTGCATTTTGTAGACTCACTTAACAAAACAAAACAAAACAAACCCCAGCAATGCACCATGTGACATGTAAGGACTGATTTGTCATATAACATTTCTAAGCCAGCAAAATGATGATAAAACACTTAGGGACTGAGTAAATTTTGAGTGTTCAACCAGAAGAGTTGGCTTTCTCTCACACGTTCTGCAATCTACAGCTTGGAATGGATTCAAACCCTACAACTTCAGATGGCCTCACAGTAGCTTCCTCATCACCAGAACAGCTTGATTTGGGCTGGGAACCCTGGGGAGGAGCTCTACCCATTTGCATTTACAGACAGCTGCTTTGGTGTCCTGGCAGTGAAAGAAAATGTGAACAATTTTTTTTTGGCATCTCCTAATGCATTAGCCTTGGGGATGGAGAGATGGCTCAGTGGTTAGAGCACTGACTGCTCTTCCAGAGGACCTGGCTTCAATTCCCAGCACCCACATGGCAGCTCACAACTGTCTGAAGATCCAGTGTCAGGGGATCTGACACCTTCGCACAAATGTACATAAAATAAAGTTAAATAAACCATAAAGAATATTTTTTAAAAATACACCAGCCTTAAATTTCTAGAAAGAAATGAAAGGTTTTTCTCTTTGGAAAACTAGGACCACCTTTCAATATCATGTCAATTCGTAATACATTGGAGGAATGTTGGCCCCATTTTGTAATCTAGATTGAGGTAGCTGTAAGTCAAAGACACTAACAGCGATCCTGATAAATGATTGAATCTGTATACACTGTGGGATGTCGCCAACATTGCTCAGGTCTACCCAAGCGTACAAGGTTTATATTTTCACACCAATACGTATTACATACTGTATTAACTAGCAGTCTTCCATAAGAAGGGTACTGTGTGGGATGACATAAGGAGGGTGTCATCCTGTCCCCAAGATGAAGTTGTCAACGCATAGGTTCAATATGTTCGATGTTTCATATTGACCTTTTTGTATACTTCAATGCCTTGGAGCTAACATTTTCTTAAATCAGGTTTAACATTAAAAACTTACAAGTCCCAAACTGACAGCTGTGTGAGTCACCAGCATTTTAAAAAAAAGACACTGGCAAATCTTAGAATGACTCCTTTTAATGTAGATATCTTATTCCCTTCTCCAATATCCATCCTTCCTCCATCTCCACCCTCCCACAACCCCAGGCTCTCCCCGGATTTGCAAGAGACTTGTCTCTAGAGGGGATCCCAGGTATTCACAGGGATCTCCCAGCTAGGTACTTGGGCAGCAGAGGAGTGGGTGCCTGAACTGAACTTGCCCCATAGTTACTTTGTTGAATATCTTAATTGTCACCATAGAAATTTTGCATGATGGATGGAGATAGAGCCAGAGACCCACATTCACATCAGAACAAGGGACTGAGCTACCAAGGTCCATTGGAAGAGAAGAAGGAGGGAGAAGATGAGCAAGGAAGTCAGGACCATGAGGGACTGGCCCACCAACAGAGACAGTGTGCTCAATCTATTGGGAGCTCATCGAATCCAGCTGGACCAAGACTGAATGAGCATATGACCTAACTGGACCCTATGAATGTGACTCCCAGTGGGGACTGACTGAGAAACCAATGATAATGGCACCGGGACCTAGCTCTTCTGCATGTATTGGCTTTTTGGGAACTTATTCTATATGGATGCACATCTTCCTAGACCGAGATGGAGGGGGGAGGGCCTTGGGCTTCCCATAGGGCAGGGTATCCTGCCCCATCTTAAAGAAGCAGGGGGAGGGTGGTGGGGTAGTGGGGGAGCGGGAGGGCCAGGAACAAGGGGAGTAAATGTAAATTTTTCTTTTAACAATAATAAAAAAATAAATGTCCATACACACACAAAAACAAAAACAAAAAAAGACACTGGTTTCAACTATACACAGGTGCCTGCTGTTTGCTTTTTGAGGTGTGTGTATGTGTGTGTGTGTGTGTGTGTGTGTGTGTGTGTGTAAGTAGTGTAAGTACTGTATGTACTTCTGTAGCTTCTTTTGGGAAACATATTTTCCAAACAGCTTGGCAGGAATCAGTTGTTGATACTCTCTAAGCTGAAAGTGTCAATCACTTGATGAGCAGAAGCTTGTATAAAAGCATTTGCCTGTGGACCCGAGGGAAGACTTTGGAGCTAGAATTTTTGCAAATTTACTCTTAGTAATATAATTACAAATAGCAACGCCTCAAAGACATTCAGGAACGACTCTTTAACAAGATTCAAGAGGGCCAAGAAATGGCTGAGCAGCTAAGGTGTTTGCTGTCAGACACGAGGATGAGTTTGGATCTCCGGCACCCACACAGAAAGTCTTGAGTGTGGCAGAATATACCTGTATTCCCAGTGCTGGAAGACAGAGACAGGAAGATTCCAGGGACTTGTTGATAAACAGTCAGTGCATGGGCACCAGGGTCAGCGAGAGAAACTTAAAAAAAAATAATAAGGCTCAAGCCAATGAGATACTCAGTGGGAAAAGCACTGCTGCCAAGCCCAAGGACCCAAGTTCGATCCCTGGGAACCACATGGAGGAAGGAGAGAATTGACTTCTATGGGCTGTTTATTGATCTCCGCTGGCAGGTACACACAATATAACAGTGCAATATAAATACTTAGTGACCAACAGAAGCAGATACTCAACATCAACTCTGGCTTCAACCAAAGCATCGGCCATGCACTCCCCTTGCACACATGTGTGTGCACACAGACATATTTGCACATACACACATATACATAACGTTTTAACAAGTAACTTAGTCCTTTTGCAGTAAAAAAGCAAGATTATATCAGATGTTAGAGAAAACCTATAAAGGGTCCTTTTTGACCACTGTCTTAGGGTTTCTATTGCTGGGAAGAGACAGCATGACCAGAGCAACTTTTTAAGGAAAAACATTTAGTTGGGGTGGCTCACTTACAGTTCAGAGGTTTAGTATATTATCAACATGGTGGGAAGCAAGGCAGCATGCAGGCAGACGTGGTGCTGGAGAAGGAGCTGAGAGTCCTTACACCTTGACTCACGGGCAACAGGAAGTGGTCTTCCACCTTGGGTGTAGCTTGAGGAATATATGAGACCTCAAAGCCTGCCTCCACTGTGATACTATTCCTCCAACAAGGCCACATCCATTCATTCCAACAAAGCCACATCTTCTAGTAGAGCCACTCCTTTGGGGTCCATTTTCTTTCAAACCACTACACTCGCTAAATTCTAAGCTCTCTCCTTTAATCCTAGGCCAGGAACTCGGAGTTACTCCCACAGAAAAACATTTCTCCAACTGAGAAAAGTCGCTCATGCTTTTCCAATTATGATGCATTATTTTTCTGTAATGCCATCATATCTCTTTAGACTAAGGTAAAAGTGAACAGGAAGTCTATAGACAACTCCCAATAATTTCAGTTTAATATATTTTAAAGTTAAAAAGGCTAAAAAATGTCAAAGCTTCACACAAGCAAACATGTTCATCTCATTTTAAAGATAATCTCTGAACTTCTGGACTCTAGGTCAGTCGTTCTCGATCTGTGGGTTGTGACCTCTTGTGTGTGTGGGGGGGTCTGTGGTCTTAGACAGGAGCTGTCTAAGACCATCAGAAATATCAGATATTTACCTTATGAGTCATAACAGTAGCAATGAAGAAGCAATGAAAATCATTTAATGTTGGGGTCACAGCCTCAGGAAGGTTGAGAACCACTGCTCTAGGACCTCGGCATTTGGGAAAGTAGTGAAGACATTATTCTGATGGCTGCTTTATGTTTAATTAATAATAATTCACCCTTTCCAGTTCAGCTGTCCAAAGCCAAGGGCTTGGGAAGAGAAGAGACAGGCAGGAGTCAAGCGAGTCTATTGTCCAGAAATCTTAATGTTGAGCTTCCTCCTTGCCGCCATCCTTAGTCTCACTGTGCTACTGCAGGACAAGACCACTGCAAGGAACCTGGGGAACGCATGGAACCGCTCACAAAGCATTCATTTGTGGCTGGTTTGTCTGAATCAGTGTGCCTCAGATAAAACGGCAGACTTTTAGTCTGCAGGGGCAGCTCATGATAGGAGGCAGAATGGATACAAAAAGCGAACAATGTATCACGGTGGCAAGGAACAGGGCCTGTCCAGAAGCAAAGCCGGGAGTGACTAGGAGATCTCTAAAAGATGGGGTTGTGTGACCTGTACAGGGAGAAAGGAAACCCTAATGGGGAAAACCATCAGGTGCTGCCACTCCTCGGGAGGGAAAGGAAGTACCTGCTGAACTTCAGGGAGATTTTCTGTAAAAGGAATGTGGGAAGGAGGAAGCTGGAGAAGATGTTGCAGTTGGCTCAAAGATGAACATGGATGGCTATGCTAAGGATTTTATGTCAGGATAATAATGATGTCATAACTTATTTTCTGCTCTCAGTCTGTGTGAAAGCACAGATGTGACTACTTTATTAAATTCACTTAATCCTCATAAGAATTTAACAAAGATAAGTATTACTATTTCTGCTGTTTTATAGATAAGGAAGCTGGGGACAATGTAGAGGTAAAAGGATTGGCCTGTAGGAATGTCTGTGGCACACTATCTTGTCTGTCAATTGAAGCAGGAGGACCTAGCCTACGGTGGGCAGCACCGTTCTCTGAGCAAAGGGTCCTGAGTTGTATAAGAAGTTTAGGTCAGCATGAGCCCACGAATAAGCCAGCAAGCAGTGCTTCTCCAAGGTTTCAGGTTTAAATCCCCCCTTAAGTCTCTGTGTGACCTGGAAGTGAAGCCAAATAACCCCCCCTCCCAAATCACTTTTTTGGTCATATTATTTGTCATAGCAATATAAAGGACACTGGACAGACTCTCAGGACCCCTTCCACCCTTTGTGGTGGCTTGACTTAGAAGAACTAGCATATTTGACACTTGGAAGCACTTGACTTGTGGCCCTGACACCTGGTCTATATAATAAAACTGTATTTGGTGATAATTAAAGTTGAACAAATGAAAGTGGATGGAAGAGAAATTTGAAGTGAAATTTTTCTTATGCATAATCATGCCTGCAAAATCAACTTAAAAGATATTGAGTCTTAGCATAGTACTTCTCAATGATGTGAATGTACTTTTGGAAAAGGAGAGGGAAAATGCATGCCTCCGTGTTCATCTAAACCAACAATTAGTAACTAAGATGGTCAGAGAACTTCTGAGGATCTCAGGCACATGTAAAGGGGAAGGAGCTTCAAGGAAATATGGGCAGGTAGTTCGGCTGGGTCACTGCAGCTAGGGTGGAGCTCTGCACTGAGGAAGGAATTCAAAGCTTGTCAGTCCTGCTAAGGACCCGGTCTAGGAATGGCATTCCATAGGGAAGAGCATGGGAAATGCAGGCAGGTGTGAGCGGGCCCAGAAGCAAGCACTGGACGTCATCTGGCCTGGTGGACCAAGAGTCTGTTAGAGAGGAAGGGTGGTACAGAGAAGATGACATTAGCAAGAAAAGATGGTGGGCTAATATGTGATAGGGAGATGCTTATTGAGAAGTCAGGTGGCAGTGTGCTGGTAGAGCAGTTAGGAGGTGACAGGAAAGGAAAACGACTCTGAGCCCGAAGTCATCCTTGGTTATATAAAATTTTGCCTCAAAAAAGGAAAGAAAGAAAAGTATTGATGCCTTTAACATAAATAGTCACTATTTGAAAACAGAAAGCAGAGCCTAGCATTTGCATGGGTGGCATCTGGACACAGGCTTCTTGCAGAGTACCAGTACATGAGTACCAGGACTGGAGTCATAATCCTGCAACCCAGTTGGCTAGTTATTTATCTGTCTAAAGATAGGGTCTCAGGTGGGTCCCGGGCTTGCCTTGAACTCACTATGTAGCTGAGGAGGACCTTGAGGTCATGATCCTCCTGCCTCCACATCCTGAGTGCTGTGATGACAGGCATGCATGACCAAACCTGATTTATACATTGCTGGGGATGAAACCCAGGGCTTTGGGGATGCTAGGTCAACTCTGTACCAGTTAAACCACACACCGCGCCCTTCAGATTTGCTTCTTATGTCCCCTCCATGAGCTCAGATGTGCCCCTCATGTGCCGGGTGCTATCACTGGCCCCTGACTGGGAGCTCAGATGTGCCATCAGTGTGCCGAGTGCTATCACTGGCTCCTGACTGGGAGCTCAGATGTGTCAGGTGCTATCACTGGTCCCCGATCATGTTCACACTGTGTCAGCTGAGAAGAGAGTGTATACTTTTCACACAAGAGCCCTAAGAATGTCTTGTGGAAAAGGTGGTCCTGAGTGCCAGTGTGCTGCCCCTGCCAGCCTGGGAAAGGGGGTGCCACACTTCAGAAGTGCAATTTTGATGGCAAAGTGTATGGCGGACCTCTCCTTGGATCACCCCATTGAGATGGGGTCTTGATATCAATGAGATGCCCATTCTGTCGGTGAAATTATAACCATCCCGATGGAAGAGAAGGCGTTCTACAGAGACCCTGTGCTCTTCCCTCTGGCTATCAGACTACTGAGATGTGATGGTCCCCAAGATATTGGAGTCTCGGGCTAGGAGGAGAAAGGATAGGTTAGCTGGTGTTAAGCAGGCAGGTTTTGCCTCTTCCATAGACCTGGAAACTTGCCAGATTACTTCTGCTGGAGAGTCTGGAGCCGAGACCATAATGGGGTTGGTGGTGGGCAGGACCATACCCGGATCGGGACTGATATCAGTCCTTCTTGCCCTGAAAATTTAAACTGCATTTCTATGGGTATGTGTGTGAGTGCGCACGCACACGTGTAGAGCTCAGAAAATAGTTTTCAGGTCTTTCCTTCTACCATGAGAGACCAGGGCATTGAACTTAGGTATTCAGGCTTCACATAAACACCTCCAGCCGCCAAGCTTCCTCATCCTCTGTTTAGACTGACACCCCATGTCAGGACCCCAAAGATGACTTGGGGAGCCACTGGACCTCTTTTTTTGTTGTTGTTCCTCTTCTCAATGTGGCCACATTGAAACAATTTAAAACTTTTTCTGCTTTCGCTCTTAATTTTATAGGTGGCCAAACCTGGCTCATTACAGCTAGCAGGGCCTAATAGCTCTTCTAGAGTGCAGATAGGATGGCAAGCAACCCAGCTGTTCTGCCCCCATTGCATTGTGGGAACTTCCCCCTAATATTGCCAGGGAAATGACACCGACACAAGCTTGAGGCACAATGGAAAGATGGGAAGGAGACTTACAAGTTAGATCCCTCTGTCTCTGTCCCCAATGAGCTACACCGCCCAGGGGATGTAGCTAGATGGTTAACAGAGCTTTGTGCTGGAGATAAATACAGAAAACAGGAGTTCTGGAACCACCAATTGCTGGCAACTGCCAGGAACTCCCAACTTCCCCAGAGAAACCAGGGTGGTAGATGGGCAGAACCACAACCCCTCCTGCTATTCCACATCTGCCCGGGGGTATGGGCAATACATCTGTCTGTTTGGACATAGACACATAGATGCATGTTCTCTTCCTTGGCTTGGAGACACCAGGCATCAGTGGCAGAATAATCATGCTTGGTTCTCATTCTGTTAGGTACCTACTAAGATGGCAGCAAACTGCAGACTGGCTCCAGTCCACTCCAGAGCTTCCTGAATGCGAAAGCGTGGGAAATCCTGTCACTACTCTGTGGTTTTGTCTTCCTCAGGTCTCTCCCCCACCCCACCTCTCTCGTACCTCCTTCCTTTCTGCTCTCTCTGACAGTGTCTTGCTATGTAGTCTCAGTATGCACTCTGTAATCCAAACAGGCCTCAAATTCAAGCTGGAAGTAATTCTCCTTCCTCAGCTTCCTGCGTGCTGGGGTTCCAGGCGTGTGCTCCGATATGGTCTGTGATTGTCTTTTACCTTGGATCCCTCTTCCCAGCCCTTCCTGGGTGAGGGCACGCGACTCTGGCTCCGGTCCCCTGCTTGCTGGGAAGGTCCACAGCCCATCGTGCCTCCTCTCTAGGCAGTGCCCGGGAACTCCTATCTCGTCCTTGAGTCCCGGTTTCCCAATCCCGGCCCAGCGCTCCCTCCTCCCCCACCTCCAGGCTCGGCAGGAGGTGCTCAGCATCTGGGCAGTTGCTGGGAACTGTTGCCACAATAAACCGCGACACGCAGACCTGGGACCTGAGCAGCGATGGGACTTTTGCAAAGGAAAACTAGAAGATCTGAGAGGCTATCCAAACCCCTACCAGGATGCAAATTAGTGTCGCTTCAGGAGCGGAAGGAGGGAAGAGCTGAACCTAAGCATCTTCCTGGACGCTCACTTCTTTAGGACACGCCCCCACTCCCCTTACCGGGTCCAGGCATCACAGCGCCACAGCTTGTTGAAGGAAAAGCCGACAGCCTGAAGAAGGCAATGCCATAGGGCGCGACCTCCGAAAGGACCGTCACACAAGAAACAAAGCCACCCCACGATGAAAATCACACAGGACCATTGCGGCTGCCAGCGGGTCTCGAAATCATTTTTAAGTTGTAGACTCCACTTTAGGAGTGGTTGTGCTGGGGGCGGGGTATACGTGCATTGTGTAGAGAATGAAGCAAACATGTTGTCACTCATCAAGAAAGACAAAGCAGGGGACTGCAGGCTGCTCACTGGTTTCCTTCCTAAATCTCGAACCCTTTCATCCTATTTTTAACTGTTTTTCTTTTTGAGTACTGAGGAGGTGGAGTCGAAAAGATACTTGAGATGTCTCAACCTTTCATTTTCAAGGATGTAAATTTAGACTCGGAGAAGCCAGTGAGTGACTTTCCCAAGATCTCCAGGGAGCTAGTTGTTGAGGGAGCTGTGACAGGGACCCAGGGGGCCTGCTCAGAGGTCCCTTCATGTCTCAAAACAACTGGAAAATGCAACCCAGGCTTCTTGGAAATGCAAGCCTCCCAGAATTTTCCCAAGGAACCCAGAGGTCCGCGCTGTTACAAGCGCTAGATGGTAGCTACTTTACAACCATACATTTCTGTTTCTTGCTTGCAGCCCAGACCTGGACTCTTTAGCTCAGGACGGCCTGGCACTCCTGCCTTTCATGCCTCTGCCTCACATGTTTAAAGGATTAAAGGGTGTGTAAATATTTTTCAAATTTTATATGTCTTTATTTTTGGCCATTTTGAGACTGGATCTTCCTAGGTAGCCAGGACCTCAGCTTAGCACCCAGGCCTGCTTCTGACTCACAGATATCCTCCTGCTTCAGCCTCTCAAGCAGTAGGTTGACAGATGTGAGCTGTTACTCTGGGCTTTATGTTACAGCCACTGACAACCATTTCACTCTGTTATCCTCTTGCTGCTCAAGTGATGATGCTTGTCAAGTTTTACAAAGTCCAAGTCCGAGTTGTATAATTATGAAACAAGAAACACTGAAGATTTGTGAATGAGGAGCTGAAATAAAACTAGCGAGTGTTTAAGGACTATCTCTGGAAGTACAGGCTCACAGGTTAACTAAGTTACCTTGGAAAAGTCTCATCTGGGATAATCCAATGCCAAAGGCACTTGGGAAATATTCTTGGGGAAGTTCAATGGGTTTTCGATAAAACTAAAGGGTAAATGCTGCAGACGCCTGTGTGTGTTTTGAGGCAATCTGTAGACAGAAGTTTTCAGGGAATGGATGGGGCAGCACCAAAATGTGCTATGCAGGCATTTTCTGCAGCACCATAGGACTGTGGTCCAAAATTGTGAAAACATCCTTTTCCTAGGAATGTGCCGGGGGCCAACTCCTTCTGGCTCCTCAGAGTCCATCGCTGGCACCCTTGGGTCTGGGCTGCTAAACACAGTCAGTATCAGAATTAAATCTCATAACCTTACAAAGGAGTATGTTGAAAACAGCAGTAAAAAACAGAGATACACTCTGAGTAGCAACAGTGTAGATCATCTATTATTATTGCAAATGATGGAAAGGAAACCGGGGAAGTGGAAGTGGGAAGGAGTAAGGAGGAAAATGATGGGGATAATTAACCCAAAGTCTGTTAGAGGAAGAGAAACTCGGGCCTCATTTTAGTCAGGCATTCTCTGCCTGGAAAGATCTCTAAACCAAAATTGCAAGTAGGATCCGTGATGGTACACACCTTTTGGTCTCTTTTTCCTGGTGGAGAGAAGGGGTTTTTGTCAGTCAGCATGGAAAAGACAGAGTACTCTGCTTCCCTCCCTCCCTCCCTCCCTCCTCCCTCCCTCCCTCTTTCACTCCTTCCTTCCTCCCTCGCTCCTTCCTTCCTCCTTTCCTCTCATTCCCCCATTCTCTCCCCCCTCCCTCCCTCGCTCCTTCCTTCCTCCTTCCCTCTCATTTCCCCATTCTCTCCCCCCTCCCTCCTTCCTTCCTCTCTCCCTCTCCTCCCCATTCTCTCCCTCCCTCCCTCCCTCCTTCCTCCCTCCCTCTCTCCCTTTCTGCCCTCCCTTTTATTCTCTCCCTCTCCCCCTCTTTCCCTTTCCTTTTGTCTTCTTTTGTTGTTTGTTTGCTTGTTTTGTTTCAAGATGAGGCCTCACTCTAGCTCAGGCTGGCCTTACCCTTGCTTTCTATGTGGCCAAAACTCTCACCTCAAGGCAATCCTTCGGCTTAGGCTCTGGAGGAGTGCTGGGATTGTAGGTGTGCACCATCACTCGCCATTCAGTGGGAGGTTCACCTGCCTTGGAAGGACAGGTACCTGTGACAAGATGTTCTAGCCATTCAGGTCACCACTAGATTTGACAGAGTGGGGCACACGGGGTGAGGCAAGTCCCACTCCACATTGAAAGTCTTCCTATTTAAGTTCCAAATCTAGGCATTTGCAAGAAGTGGGAAATTAACAGAGAAATCAATTCGGATGCCACTGTGTTTTTTAGCATTCTTTCAATGGATAGCAAAATCTTATGCTGACTTTCACCCCCAAACTCTCCAGCCTGCTGCATCGGTACAGTAAGGGCTAATACTTTGAGTCCTGGCTAAGAATGAGGTCAATAAATTAAGCCAATGACTATTATTTCTATTATATCAATCTCTTCCTGGCTCAGTAAGAGTTAGAAAACTAGAAGCCAAAGCCAATTTTGGCTCACAGCCTGCTGTTATGTGACCATGAGTTAAGGATAGAGTCTATGTTTTTAAATGGTTGAAAGGGACCAAGAGATAGCCATCATTTAGTCAATTAAAAAATATGAAAAATTCAAAATCCAGTGTCTACACTAAAATTTACCAGAATATGGGCCATCTGGCTTGTTTACACATATCTATGGTGAGTTTGTGTTACCATGAGCAGAACTAAGTAGCTGTGGCAGAGAACATATGGCCTGCAAAGTTGAAGGGAGTTACTGTTTAGACTTGATAGAAACTATCCAAAGCTCTTGATTTTATTTGTTGATTTATATTTTGGTTTTCTGAAACAAGGTTCTGCCATTCTCCTGCCTCCACCTCCTCTGTGCCGTGATGATAGGTACACACCACAGCATCTGGCTTGATCTTGATTTTATTTTACTTTTAAAGTTAAAAAGGTGTGTGTGTGTGTGTGTGTGTGTGTGTGTGTGTGTGTGTGTGTTGGGGATAGGAGTAGGGTGGTGGGTGGCACTCATTAAACAGCAGAACTCCCAGTCAGTAGATACTGAATGCCATTTCATTCAGCTGTGCAGACTTTGCCCCCTCCCCCTGCCCCAACACACACGCACACACACACACTTTGCTGGAGTGCCCTTCTCCACAGGGGGCCTGTGTAGTACTGAATAGAACTTTGCAGGGTGATTTGCTGGTGTTCATTAGAGCTGGGGTGGGGGCGCATTACAGTCTCTGGAAACAAGAGAAGAAAGTACTAGACTGTGAGACATGGGTAACAGTTCAAGTGTCACCTTAACTTCAAAGATCTCATTTTAAAGTTGTATGTTCCAGGTCTTCACATCCTTCTTAGAACCATTTCAGCCCAACCACTGTGGTTCTGGAAAACAAGTCTTGAGGCATCCATTCATTGCCGCATTACTCAGAGCTCTCAGTCTTCCTAACCCACCCCATCTTATTCCACTCCCCAGTCAGGCTACAAAGTGTTTAGTGACGGGGAAACTATCATCACTAAGGAAAAATTGCATCCGAACACCTCACGTAAAATGGCAGCACAAAGCCCAGGCCAGCCCTGGCGGTAACAGCAGCCAAGAATTTAAGTCGCAGAATGCAGGCGTGTTTGCATTGTCCCTTTGAGGGACTTGGTGTGACAAGCACAGGGCAACCAGAAACAAACAAGCCTATAAACAGGGGAACAATTGTTTGCTGAGCCTCGGCATTAGGCCAACAAGTTTGATGTTTGCTCATTCAACACAAACTGGGTAAACAGAGAGAGAGGGAGAAAGGGAGAGCACCGATCTTGAGACACCAATCAGAGAACAGCAGCTTAGTGGAAACGTTGCTGAAAATGTCTCATGGAATTATAAGACTTATAGCCACTGATAGCCACCCTTGTGACTCTGGTATGAACCCTGCTTAGACATTACAGTCTACAGAGCGCTTGATGGGAGGGTGTGGGTGAGGAGGCACAGCCTTTGCTAAATGGTGTCTTGGAAGGCAAGCTCGCCTTTCAGAAACTGGTAAGAACTCCTTCAGGTTCCATGTGGCAATTTCACACACTGATACCTTCACAGGGAAGGAAAAGTAATATTTAAACGATTTTTTTTTTTGCTTCCAATTTTTGGCAGTACGTGGGCACAGAACGCTGAGATTTTTTGAATTGGTGGTGTGATTTTTTTCCATGCTGGCCTTCAACATATTGTTTGACGCTCCAGGGAGTTTGGCTGCTTAAGGAACTGGGAAATAAATGAAAAAATAAAGTTCTTTAAGACACTTGATTCTTTATTCCCCCCAGGGCTGGAATGTGGCTGAAAGAATGCGGGGCCAGCTGGTGAGATTCTGGCCCCTGCCCTGTATTGGACTATAGACTAGCCTCCTGGGAGTCATCTAACTTGCTTCTGATCAGGGCCTGGCCCCGAGGGACTGGAGAGTCAGCAGCTCTTGGGGCTTTGTTTCTCAAAGCTGGACCTATGGTCCCTGTTCCGGAATCATCTCTGTTGCTTGTCCCAGGTACAGACTCACAGCAGCAGGAAGGGACAGGTGAAATCTGTGTGTATCATTCCTTCATGCTGGCAGCTGAAGCCAGGGCCTCACCAACCCTTCAGATACATCTGGCACCAGA
The DNA here is from genome assembly GCA_028555095.1 of Dicrostonyx torquatus. Classification (NCBI taxonomy): domain Eukaryota; kingdom Metazoa; phylum Chordata; class Mammalia; order Rodentia; family Cricetidae; genus Dicrostonyx; species Dicrostonyx torquatus. Next base: position 810,773 of record JAQHUG010000130.1, read on the forward strand.
ATTGGTTTTCCTAATATATATTCTCATACAAACGGATGCCCGGCACATGGCAGAGAGAAAAGAGCTCAGCCTTCAAAAGAGAGCTCTGCTTCCACTGCTGACCTCGGGAAGTGATTTCATTTTTCCAGTTTCAGCTACTTTTCTTTAAGATAGGAGAGAGCGGGCTGGTAAACTGACCACTATGCAAGCAGGAGGACTTGAGTTCTGATCCCCAGATCACATGCAAAACAGCTGGGTGTGGTGGCCTGCATCTATAACCCCAGTACTTAGGGATGGCCAGACAGGCAGTTCCCTGGAGTTCACTGACCAGCCTACTCTAGCCAATCGGTGAGCTCCAGGTTCAGTGAGTCATCCTGTCTATAAAAAATTCAAGGTAGTGAGCTCTTGAGAAAGGCATCCCAACATTGGCAAGTGCACCCCCCCCAAACACGCACTACCACACACAATTAAACTGAACACCACATACTACAGACACACATGCACATATGGAAAATAGAGCCACAGTTGCTGCTTTCTAGCATGGCTAATTCAGCAAGTTTAAGGGGGAGGGGTAAGAGGGGAGGGATGCCTGCCAAGTGCCTTCCCTCACCGTAATTATGCAAAGTGGGGGCACTGAGATGGCTTAGACTCTACTTTGAGATGGTTTAGACTTTTCTTGGCTGTTTAAGTATTTTTTTGTTGTTGTGGTTTTTAAATTGGAAAACCAGTAAAATTGTAAATTCTGGCTGAACGCCCATAAGTGATCAAGTTCACCTCCTTGTGAGTAAAATAAGCCGGGTTTTCACTGAGAGCTAGTTGTTTCTTTTTAAACCCTCGATTTCATCTCATTTTAGAACATAGTCTTTGGTGATTTCATAGATGAGCACATATTTAGATCATATCCAACCCCTGTTCCCCAACTCCTCCCAGGCCACACCTCATCTTACTTTATGCCATCACAACCCAGCCATCCTCTGGCTTGATAGATGTATCAGCTAAAAACTTGCAGATCAAACCACGGACCCAGCATTGTATCCTCTCATCTCCTGGGACTCCAGCCCTGCCCTGAGTAGGGATGGCTTCCTGTAGCTCCAGGATCCTCCACTGCTCTTCTCAAGCCCCTCTCCATCTTCTCTTTCGTCTGGCTCAAACAGCAGAAACAGCAAGCTGCCTTCTCTCTGTTCTCTTACAAAAGAGCTGCAATAAGGGCCTGGGAACCAAAGCGACCTGGAAGAAAATTAGGGCTTTTAGTTATACTTTCTTTGGACCGCCAGATCCTGAATAATGATATGGAGACTTATTATTAATTATGAAAGCTTGGCCTTAGCTTAGGTTTGCTTCCAACTATCTCCTGAAACTTAAATTAACTCATTTATATTAATCTATGTTCTGCCATGTGGCTCCTTATCTCTCCCCAGTACAGTACTTCTGACTTCTTTCTCCTCCAGCTGGTCCCCATGCCTCAGATTTTTCCCAGAGTTTCTATCTCTGCCTGGAAATCCTGCCTATCTTCTTCTGCCTAACTAGTGGCTGTTTAGATGTTTGTTAAACCAATCAGATGATGCCATAGGGAGGTGAGGTAAGACACAGACACATCTTTACACAGTGTGATCACATATCCAGCAACAAGGGGTCTTCAGGAAACCAGCCGAGCCTCACCCAGAGGCTGATTTCTCTCAGTGAAGACCGAGAAACTCAGGGACAAATACAGTGTGCTGTGGAGGACAGAGAAATGAGGTATAAACAGAGACACGAGAGAAAGAGATGCATTAAGAGACATCACACACGAGAGAGGGGAGGGGGCATAAATGGAGACAAAATCAGACAGATGGCTACAGGAGGTAGGAAAGTCTATAGATCGGTAGTTGTATGGACAGATAGTCGGACAGTCAAGCAAGCAGACAATAGCTAGATGGAAAATAGGTGGTTGGATAGATAAGATAGAATAGATAGCTAATAGGTAGAGAGAGAGGGAGAGAGAGAGAGACTGAGACACTTCTGAAGGTGACTTTCAAACAGGAAAGAGTGCACAGGTATGACAGGTATGCCCCGGACCAGTTTCTCTCTGGGAAAGAATTCAGAATTCAGCTCCTCAGCCTCTTTGTGGCTGACCAGGCTGTATCCAGACACTAGGTGGTGAAACCATCTTTGCTCACAGAGACGGCTCTCCTCCTCCTAGAGTTTATTTCTCAAATAAAATATTATTGAGCATCTACTTAATATTCTTCTGGGCTACATTTGGTCCACGGCCACTGAGGACCAACTTTTCAGCTGTGTACCAGCAGCAGGGGATGTTGCTGCTATGATATCATTGTATGAGATGCTTGGGACTGAATCTAATTCATGCCAAGTAAGCGCCTTCCCACTGAGCTACAGCGCTGCTCACCAGTCAGAATTCATATAGTGACAGCCACTCACGGAGTAGTGAGGACCTGCAGACACTGGCGGGCCAAGAATGAGGAAATATCAGCCATTCCTTGTTCCTAAAGAGTCTGTGCTTGTTTGGAAGTGGATATGCTAACCACATACACAGCCCAAGTGACTGCAGGTGGTTAAGTTTTAAGTGTAGTTAATCACCTGTCACATGTTCAAGGGTTAGCACGAAGTAAATAAAGGACCAAGATTGGCTGAGCTACAGGCCTGAGCTGGGATCACTCCCAATGGCCTTCATGTGTGAATCCTGAATCCAGTTTCCCCGGAACTCAACAGAGGAAGATGCTGAATACAAGCAGGTGGTGCTCCTGGAGCTGAGATGATGTTCAGATACGGATACTCCCAGAAAGCATTGTGGTGGGGAGCATCCTTCTCCCTGGCAGGTTTTGTAGCCAGCAGCCCCACTGTTGCTCTGTGGCACAGAACCTCTGAAGACTTGAAAGGAGTAATTGAAGAAATATCTGGAATAGGCAGGCCCGAAACTTTCCTGCTGAGTTTATTCTTGTCCCCTCTAGAGTTAATCCTGGTGGACTGGCAATTAGACTGAACATTACCAGATAAATGCTGAAAGGGCATGAGGGGCAGTTATTTGCTGAGATATTAGCAAAGATCTTCGCCTAGCAGGGAGACTCTTAATTGCAAAGGGCTCAGAACAATGTGCTGAGATTGGGCTTTCTACTGCTCTGAGCCAATAGACGGATAGATATCATCTCCAACTGCGATGGGAAGGTGTTCAGACTGCTTGTCTCTTGTGCTTTTCGCTTTGGTTGAATGAAATTCAGCTATGATTTGAAGAAACTTCCATTTTCCACTCCATCAAGAAAAACTGTAACAAATGCTTCTTATAAGACAGGATGGAGTCGGGGGAGGAGGCCTCCGATTCTTCCCTTTTCCTCAATCCGTTTTATAAAACACGGAGAGTGAAATCTGGTATGGTGTCACAGGCCTGTCATCCCAGCACTTGGAAGGTAAGTCGGGAGGATTGCCATGACCTTTGAGGTCAGCCTGGGCTACAGAGCTTAGGGAGACTGTCTTCAAAGACCAACAAACCAATCGGCAAAATTCTAGGAGCAGGTGAGCATAACATGACCTCAACTGTGCAGTTTCCATGTATCAAGACATCTTGACAACTTCCTGTAGTGTCTTTTCTCCTGATGCATTCTAGGCCTAGAGACTCCAACCTCCCATCCTTGTGTGCTTGCAAGAAGAGATATTGTCTGTCCTCGAAGGCAAGTGATAACATATGCAACCTGGCTGTCAGGACCTTGGTCCTTGGACACGAGACAGCTGCAGACAGGGCTCCCGGTAAATTGGACACAGATTGGGTGAGCCCTGTACTCAAGTGTCTGCCTTGAGAAAGTCTCAAGGACACAAATAATGAAGGGAAGGAAATCCTGGGCTCTGCTGAGAAGGGACTCAGCTGAGAGGCTGGGGAAGCAAAGGGGGCAGGGCGAGGATTCCCAGACCTTAGTAACTCAGGTCCCACAGAGGGAGGGTTGTGGAGAACTGCAGAGGCAGGAGTGGTTATCCGGAGTCTCATTTACATTAGCACAGGAGAAAGTTACCCAACACAGAGAGGAAATTTCTAAAAAGAAGCCCTGAGAAGGAGAAGGAGGCTCAGAGTTGTTGGTGTCTATTCACACCCCTCAGACTGAAAAACCTCAAGGAGGACAGACTTAGTAGTAGGGGAAAATTAGACTTTCATTCCGTCCTGTGTGATTTCTACTTAACATACTGTAAAAGAAAAGCCCACCATTGGCATGCATGTCTGCATGTAAAATGGATAGAGCCCTGTACCTAGTGCCAAACAAGAAAGAAAGAAGCAAGACCTGAAACAGCCCAAGCAATGAAATTAAAAACCAAAGCCCAGTTCAGAAATACTGGACGCAAAACAACCCTGTGATCCCCAAAGTGAAAACTGACCATATTTGACATCTACTCAGCATCCTGCTAGGTGTACACTGAACCAGGAAAGCAAGCGTGGAACCACGATTAGAAGGAAAGGTCGGTCAGATATTACCCACGAATAACATGGATGTTTGAACTAGCAGATAAAGACACTAACATGTTGTTCTCGTTTCCTTTCTGTTGCTGTGAAAAACACCACAACCGAAGCAACTTAGAGGGGATTTAATTGACCTGCACTTCCAGCTTGTCACAGTCTGTCATTGAGAGAAGATGGGTGGGAACTCAGGCAAGACCTTAAAGCAGAAACCATGGGGGAACACTGTTTGCTTCCTTGCCCTAGGATCCAGGCTTCACCTGCTCAGGGATTTTGCTTCTCATGTAAACCGGGCCCTCTTACATCAATTAATAATCAATTATAAATAATCAATCTTCCCCACCCCAGACACGTCTACAAGCCAATCCGAGCCAGTCAATTTCTCAGCTGAGACTTCCTTCTCGGGTGACTCCAGGCTGTGCCAAATTGATTGTTAAAGTTAACTAGAGCACACATATTGTTATTATTGTATCACATACGCTCATAGAAATAAAGGGAATGAACATGTTAAGTAGGAACATGGGAGATGTTAAAAAGATCCAGATGAAATTTTCAACCTGAAATTTCCATGTATGAAACTTAAAAAATACATTGAATGGGATTTATAAACTATTAGATATTACTGAAGAAAAGATGAGTGACATAGAAGACATAGCAATGAAAATTATCCCAAATAAAAATTAAGGAGGAAAAGATTAACATGCCAAAGGACTAGTATCAGAACTGAGAAACAGCTTCACACATGCCAAAGACATGTACATAGAGTGTATGACGTGAAATCATTGCCCAAGGTCAGGAGGGGAGAAACAAACATGCTTGAAGTAAAGAAAAAAACCTGACAATATCTTAGGATAAATTCGCAAAGATTTAAAGATTATCCCCCAAACAAACAACACCCCCTAAATTCCTCTAAATAACTGACAGGTTAGCTAGCTCATGCCTGCAGTCTTTGTGCTGGAAGGCTGAGGCATGAGGATTGATGTGAGTTTGAGCTAGCCTGGGGCACAAAATGAGTTTTAGACCAGCCTGGGCTACTTAATGAGACCACTTGAACAGTGACACTTCCTAAGGACACGCAGCAATTCATGACATCATGTCTGGTAATTGACAGTAGTTCTGTGATCTTGTAGACAACATTTACTGCCAGAAAGTCTAAGCACGGGCATACAGACTCCTGTGTGTTCTTCTTAGAGACTGAAAGGCTTTTCAGCCATGCCAATTGCCTACTAGACAGTGGCAGAGAAGGGACAAAAATGTCTTCAAGTCTCCTTTAAGGAAAAGGTGCTGAGTAGGATGACCCAGAAAATTCTCCCTCTGTATCTGGCTTTACTCTGAGAGAAGAGGCCTTAACCACTCTCCCAACCTGCTAGGGAAGCTGGAGGACCAACAGCATCTTATGTGATGCCCGGATTAAGTCATTAAGAGCCACTGGGGGGCGATAACACCACAGCAATGCTAGGTTAGTGAGCCTCTAGCTTTCACGGTGTCCAAGGCTCCTGAGGATAAACTTAGGTGGATGATCTGGTACCACTGTCTACTCTACAATTAAGTACTAATTCACTAATTACGTCTCCTCTCCGAAGCAACAGCGATAATCAGTGTAAGCAGCCGGTACAGCCGGGCCCACTTCTGAGCTGGGAACGTTTACTCCTTTCTCCTGTTCCCCTTTTATAGGGCAATCTTCCGGCAAAAGGAGGGGGTGTGGGAGTGGGGTGGGAGGTGGGGGTAGAGTGGGGGTGCGAGCATGGACTGTGAAGCAGGTGGAGGTGCCTAGGACCAGAGGATACACAAGTTTATCAATAAAAAACAAAGCCATTCATGGGCCGATCCTCCCTGGATCATTCTCGAAGAAGGACGGCTGGAGTTGGAGATGCAGAGTCTGGCCTCCTAAGAGCTCCGATAGACTCTCTTCCCTTCAGCTCCTCCACAAGCCTTCCACATTCCTAATGTAGGCTAGGCACTGTGTCCTGCAGAGATACTGGTGTGGTCCTTACCCCAGGGTCCCAGAATCTTGTGGGGATGAAGACAGCAGATTAGTTATCAAGCCTCTACCCCCACAAACTCCACAGAGGTCACTGTGAGGAGGTATAGTACAGGGAGGGATGGTTAGAAGCTGAGAGGGGAGGCTTGGAGGGCCAGAAGAAGGAGCAACTTGGGGAAGGGTGTTTTAGGTTGACTCCCAAGGGATCCTGGACTATCTAGACAGGCGTGATGCCATTTAATGACTGGGCACTCCCCAGATAATGTTAAGAGTTTGAGGTCTTGATCCTAAACACAGAACTAAGTAAGGATATTGTTCAGGAAATAAAATGCTGATCCATTAATGTTTTTGTAAGGTCAGTCTGGCTTCTGTTTGAAAGAACCACTGGAAGAGAACTGGAGTCAAAGCAGGGGAATGATGGGGAGACAGTGGCATCATCAGGAGGTAGATGAAGAGTGCTTCACAGTGAGGATGGGGAGGAGGAGCCAGACTCCAGATGCACACTGAGCACCACAGAGAAGACAGGAGAGGTGTCAAGAGTGACCCTTTAGCTTGTAACATGGGATGTGGTAGAAGAAGGTGACATTTACTGAATTGCGGAATGCAGGAAAATGAACAGAAGATCCAGGTCCCAGTTTTAAGTGTGATCATTTTGGATGCCAGGAGACATTCAGGTGAGGTTGTAAGGAACGGAAAGAGACAATGTGAAATAGAGACTTGGTTTTAAGCATCATCAATGAAAAGTTCCAGAAATAGATGAGATTACCCCTAGCGACAGTACAGACCAGGAGGAAGGTTCATCACAGACCCAGGAGGACACCAACATGTGTAGGCTAGACATTGCATGCAACTGCGACTCTTAGGACCATCCTGATACACAGAAAATGGGGCATCATGCAAACTGAAGGAAGATCTTTTAAGATGGATGGAGTCTATTGTGCCCCGGGAACTTAAACAGCACACCGTGGAGTGGCTTAGTGACATGAGAACATTATCAGTTGATCAACAGACATAGAAGCCCGCTTAGAGTTTGAGGAGGAGGCTGGCACACAATACTCTGAAGTGATTCGTAGATGTTATATTACATTTTCATAGCTGTGACTGAATGCCTGTCATATACAACCCAAAAGATGAAGAGTTGATTTGGCCTTACGGTCTTGAAGAATTTTACCTGTGGTCCCTTGACCTCATGGGTTTGGGCAGAAGCACAGGCCACAGGAACTTCTTCAATACACTGCTGACAGGAAGTACAGGGAGACAGACAGGAAGAGGTCAGGGGAAGGATACTGTAAAGGAGCAATGTCCGGTGACCTACGTCCTGAAGCTAGGCCCCTCTTCTTGAGGCTTTCAGAGATTCCCCAGACAGTACCACTAGCTATGCTTTCTCACAAGAACCTGGGGGGGGGGCGGATTTCATATTGAAACCATAACGGATGGGTTATGGATTTATATGTGGAGATAAAACTTTACGACTTGGAAGTATGTTTTCAGGATTTTAGAACACTGACCATGTCTTTGACACACAAGGAGAGAGCAACTGTGGAGGGTCAGAGTGATAAATACAACTTTTAGTGTTAAAAGCTAAGACCTGTTTCATTGGGGCTGGAGCAATGGCTGAGCTGTTAAGAGCACATACTGCTCTTGTAGAGGACCAGAGTCGGATTTCCAGAACCTGTGTCAGGTCAGGAGGCTCAAAACTGGGTATAACTCTAACACGAGGGGATCCAGCACACTCTTCTGACCTCTGTGGCATCACAAGCACACGCACGGAATCACACACAGTTACAGAACAAAATGAGTTCACTCTGTCTTCACTGGGGAGTCTTCAAGGCCACATCTAGGGATGCAGGAAACTCTTGCCTGTCTGTCCAAAGTCTGGGGATGGTCACAGTATCTGTGTTTGTCATGATGAGAACCTGGAAACAATTCAGATAGCTGTCTCAAGGTAACTCATTGTGGCCTATTTACCAAATATGAAACCAAGTATGAAACCAAAGCCACACAGCACAACGTGTAATGCAAAGGAAGAAGTCATACACTGTCTGGTACCCATAACATGGAACAAAATTTTAGTGGGCAGGAGATTACATGCTGTGTCTCATCACAGCAGACTTGGGCACAGAGAGGGGAAGCTAAGCTTTCAAAGGGCACACTCTGGTTATTTAACCAGCATGGCAGCAAGCAAACTATATATGGAACTGGCCTTGAACTCACAGAGATCCTCCTGCCTCTGCTCCTGAGTGCTTGGATTAAAGGTGTGTGCTACCACCGCCCAGCTCAATTTTTACATTTTAAATGAGGTGCTATGATGGCAAGATGTGACTCCAAGATGTCCCCCAAGTCCCCGGACATGAGATCCCTTGCTTCTTTTTACAGACAGGGGTACTGTGTGAGAACTGTGAGTGCTAATGACTGAGGCTTCGGTGGGTTGAGAGTCACACAGAAGCCGAGCAGAGAATAGGAGCCATATTTTTGGACTTGGAAACATGCACATTTTCTACCTTCCCACACGGGATCTAACCCTTCAAGACTGTTCATTTCTGTTTGAGAATGTTCCATTCCACTGTGCTCTGAGTGGGGCATGAAGCAAGAATGTATTCATTTGATCAAAGAGACATTGCAAATTGCTTCAGCATCCTGGCTATAAATAGGACTTTATTAAAACCCGTGGCAATCTCTGCCTGCTGTTTGCCTGGTGGCTTGCTCCACTCAGTTAGGCCATCCTCTTGGTGAAATTCGGAGCTGTACAACTGGATTCAAGATTGCCTTAATTCCGGCTTTGCTCAAGGAAATACATTCACACTTACCCGTCCTTTTGGCTTGACAGATGAGTAAAAGGAGCCATGGAGGTGTTTGCTCCAGATCCTAAGCGCACAAATGGAGCCTCCTTGTTTCCTATTCCGTCAGAGTAAACGGTGCTACTATTTTTGGTTCAGTGTTCTTTTTCCTTTCCTGGTTATCATGATAGAGACAGGGGTGGGGAGGAGGAAAGAGAAAAGAAATTCTACTTTGTTCCTAAGATGCTCCCTGGTCTGTTGGGCTCCCTCCAGGTTATTATCCCAGGAGCTCTCTCTCACACCAGGTCCCTAGGGTTTTGGTGGCAGATGAGGGGGTTACATGGTAAAGCCCTGTTAAATGAAATAAATATAAGCTAGGCAGTGGTGGTGCATGCCTTTAATCCCAGCACTCAGGAGGCAGAGGCAGGCAGAGTTCGTGGCCAGCCTGGTCTGCAAGAGCTAGAACCAGGACAGGTACCAAAGCTACAGAGAGAAACCCTGTATCTAAAAACAAAAAAGCAACAACAAAAAGAAATAAAAATAAAGTATGACCCTGAAGTCTAAGCTAGAAAGAACCATGAGTTCTGTGAACTTGACACTTAGTAGTTTGTCAAAACCTGCTCCTCCTTAATGCTATGGCCTTTGAAAGGCACCAGAGGGACCTAAACTCATCAGGACATAGTAACATTCATTGAAAAGGAATTTATACGCTGATTAATGGGGTAATGATTATTTTAAGTCTTTAGAATAAACCTTCTGAAAATCCCATATGTGTGCTAAAAAATGTAATGTAAAAGAAGAGTCTAATGACATAGTTGTAATCAGATTAGGAGGAAGTGTGTCACTGACAGGAGATGGCAGACTGGGAGAGGGTGCCATCAGCACTCCAGCAGTTTGCTGTCATGGGTACATGAAGTACAATTTTTTCTTCAGTGACTCAGAATAGAGACAGCTTAGGAGTGTGTGTGTGTGTGTGTGTGTGTGTGTGTGTGTGTGTGTGGTGTAAATGCATGCACACACGTGTGTGCTATACCCACACATGTGCATTTGAGTGCACTCATCTGTGCAGGCTTGTGTGAAGGCCAGAGGTTGACATCTGAATGTCTTTGTGAAATCTTTCTCCACCTTATTTCTTGAGACAGGGTCTCTCACCTGTTGCTTCAGGTAGACTGGCTGGTCAGTGAGTCTCCAGAATCTGGCTTTCTCTACTCCTTACCCACAAGGCTATAGACACACACAGTCCTCCATGTTGTGGGATATTATGGTTGCACTCTGACACTCCCAAGACTGCAAATAAAGTTTACCTTGGATCAGAGGGCAGAGTTAGCTACTTGCCGATCAGAATTAATAATATAGTTCTCAGAGGACTCATATTATGATAGAGAGACACAGGAGAGAATATAGGGGTACTTCAAGAGTTTCAATGGCCATTTCTGGGTCAAGGAAGGAGAGAGAGAGGAGGTCACTGATCTGTATTCAGTCAGGTTTTTACCTGGATATTGGACTCCCGAGTTTTATTTAACAATGGAACAGTATAAGCAACCACTTCACCTCCATGCCTGTCGTTTCACAGTGCTGGAGATCCACACTGAGGTCCATACGCTTTGTACAGCAAACATTCTCCCTCCCGAACTGTCTCCTCAGCCTCTACCCACTGTGCTTTTTATGGAAGAAGAGACATCGTAAAGATGCAGGGCATAAGGGCAAAGTCACCAGTGTCACCTCTGACTCAATGGGAATAAATGTAAAATGATGCTTTGACCAGGATCCTCAGTGTGCCCCTTCCAACTGTGTGAGTCTAGCATGATCTCTCAGACCTTGGCTCAGCTGTCCCCTCTCTCAGCAACGCCTCTCTCCCCTCCTCAGCACCAGGCAAGCTCCTGTTTTGGAAGAGCCAGTGGTGGCTCTTTCAGAAATGTCCATGAATAGCTCCTCTCCTATCTGTGCTTTCTGGAGACTTCCTGCTCTTTTTTTTTTTTTTTTTTTTTTCGAGACAGGGTTTCTCTGTAGCTTTGGAGCCTGTCCTGGAACTAGCTCTTGTAGACCAGGCTGGTCTCGAACTCACAGAGATCTGCCTGCCTCTGTNGCTTTGGAGCCTGTCCTGGAACTAGCTCTTGTAGACCAGGCTGGTCTCGAACTCACAGAGATCTGCCTGCCTCTGTCTCCCAAGTGCTGGGATTAATGGCGTGCGCCACCACCGCCCGGCTGACTTCCTGCTCTTTTTGCACACAGCCTGCCTGGACTGTGAGAAGTTTGAGGGCAGGGCTATACCTTCCTTCTGTTCTGGTAGCATCTCCTGGGGTACACTTTCCTTACTTTTCTTATTGCAAGGCCTGACACATAGCAGCTTAACCAAGGACAAATATACTTGGTTCAGGGCTCGGCAAAGGCAGTTCATTATGGCAGAGGGACAGAGCCCTCTCTGTGGTAGCATGAGATTGCTTGCTCTTGCCATGACTCTTTCTCTGCCAGTCAGGAAGCAAAGCAAGAGAGAGGGAGGGGCCTGTATTCAGCTCACCTTCTCATTTTCCTCTTTTTATTTAGTCCCAGACCACAGCCCATGGGATGATCCACCCCCGTTCAGGGGAGGCTCTTCCACTTCCTCTAGCCTTCTTTGGGAACAGCCTCCCGGACATATCTAAAGGAGTGCCTCACCAGAGACCTAGTTTCTCATCCCCGGGAAGTTGATAATGGAAATTCACTGTCATCAGCATCTATCTGGAAGTGGCTATAATGTTAATATCTAACAATTGAATAAAGAGTATTTAGAAGACAAAAACCCCTCATGTCTTGCCTTTGACAATATCTATCTCATTATGGTCAAATCTCATTATGCTAATTTAAACAAGCCAAAGATCTCCCAGCTTCTGCCAGCAGCTCACCCATTGAAGCCACATTCATTCTGGCCCATTGGGTTAGCATTTCATAAATAGCTCGAGATACTGGGATAGTTTGTTGCCAGGGAATATTACTTTAATGAACCTGGATGAACTTGGGTTGTGGAAAAACACTGCTCTGCTTTCCAACCTTCCCAGGACGTTCCTTGGCTCCTGTCCTTGTGACCTTTCTCCCATTTCTTCCGTTCTGTTACCATTTCTCACTTTGCTGTCATTGGACCCCTCGCGAGCCACACCTCCACACAGGGTTCTAGAAAGTCTGGTGGTCACGGAGGTGTCTTTATCACCCGTGCTGTGGGGAAGTTATCACCTGTGGGTGATCCCTGCTCAGTATCTCCTGGGAGAGCTGGGTGCTCGCTCATCCTTTGTTTGGCAAGACCAAGCAGTTCCAAAGCGTCACCGTGTTGTATGGAGGTAAGGAGTGTGGCCTCCAAGCTTGAAGTCTAAGTGAATGGTTTCCATGCAGGTATTCTTGATTAAATCGGCCATTCCTGTTCACTAAGTGTGCCACCATGGACAAGTTCATTGCTTTAGGCAAGGCTTCTATGATAGCATATCCTGTACCAGACAGTTTAAACAACCATTATATGTTCCCTTACAGTTTTGGCAGTTCAAAGCCCACATTGATGGTGATCATTCATCCTGCTCCTCTTAAGGCTCTCTTCCTGACTTGGTAGACAGCTCTCTTCTCAATGAGAGAAAGATGAAGGGAAAGACAGACAGATAGGTAGGTAGGCAGATAGATAGTGAATATCATATTTTTCATGTCTCTTGTTATAAAAGCATTAATACCATTAAGGGCCTCCACCTTATGATCTAATTGCTCCTCCATCACCCCAGCTCCAAATACCACGTGACATTGGCTATGAGGACTTGGATACAACATTTGTGGGAACACAAACATGTAGTCTCTGTCACTACCCTGTGATTCCGTTTCCTTATCGGTGTGTGGAATGACAGTAATAACACTCACCACATGGGATTGCTTCAAGAGGATTCAATTTATATCCTAAAAGCTCCCAAAATAGTTCCTGGGTCATAACAAACACTGTGCAATGTCTTGCTACTCTTGAAGATGCTCAAGTTTGCCAAAGAGTAAGATCTGGGTCGAAGGGTATCTGTGTCAGTACTGGCCAGCAAAATGCTAGCGAAACAACCTTCAAGATCATTCAATATTCTGCCCCCAGACAAGCCCAACTTAGGCAAAAGGAAGGAATGTTCAGGTTTTGAAGTCTAAACTCTCACTTTTTTTTTTGGCTATGTTATTTGATTGACAAGACGAGGTCCATTTTCTTCTGGTGTCTATATAACCTGAAACCTCATCTCGAGGATTATTATTTCCCAGCAGCTAATGCTCAGTCATAACAAGCATTACCTTCAATTTGTATTTATTAATTTTATCTCTTTTTTAGATTTATTTTATTTTATTTGTATTAGTGATTTTTTTCATGCTCGAATGTGTGCCATGTTCATGCCTGGTGCCTCCAGAAACGGAGGGCATTGGATGCCCTGAAACTGGAGTGGCAGATGGTTGTGAGCCAGCATGTGGGTACTAGGAATTGAACCTGGGTTCTCTGCAAGAGCGACAAGTGCTCTTAACTGCTGAGCCATCTTTACAGCCCTGCCTTCCGTTTTCAGAATTGTCAACTCTGAAGTGCATACGCATGCATGCATGTGCACACTCCCCCACTCCCAAATCATCAGATGGACTGACATACATACTTGGGTTTTTGTTAAGATCGTTTGAGCAGCAAACTTCCTTGTCAAATCCTCATGACTGATAGCAGTACACAGTGCGCTCTCCTCTCTCTAATGCCCATAACATTCATCTTCTATTACAAACTTTCGGCCCTCATTTCACAGCCCATATTTATGTGTCAGAAAAGATACTGAGAACTTCCCATGTAGAAGACTGTGCTTTGCATATCTCTTGTTATGTTTAATGTAAAGCATCTACCACTGAGTTCCGAGACACAATATTAGAGTCGCAAAGGCAGTGGAGGAAGCAAACCCAGTATTCTGTGTCAGTTTCCAGGAAGGAGAGCATGCATGCTTGTGGGTTTCTGTTGCCTTTTTAAAAGTTTCTTCTTGCTTCTCTGTCTTCTCTACCCTGGGAGCAGCTCTCTTGCCTTGGCCCCTCAACCCTGAAAATGTATGCCTGTTCCAAATTCATCTCCACCCAGTCCTTGGTCAGGAGCACCTCTCAGCTGCTGAGTCGTCCACTGTCTGCAGTGGAGCTGAGCCCACAGACACGGAGAGATGAGGCCCTCAGTAGCTTGGCAGTCCCTCGGCCTTTGACCTCACTCGTCCCTAGCCGAAGCTTCCAAACCAGTATCATTTCCAGGGACATAGACACAGCCGCCAAGTTCATTGGGGCTGGGGCTGCTACTGTTGGGGTGGCTGGCTCTGGGGCTGGGATTGGAACTGTTTTTGGGAGCCTCATCATTGGTTATGCCAGGAACCCGTCTCTGAAGCAACAGCTCTTCTCCCACGC
>JAQHUG010000130.1:826280-864208 GCA_028555095.1 Dicrostonyx torquatus
GAGAGAGAGAGAGAGAGAGAGAGAGAGAGAGAGAGAGAGAGAATGCTTTGTTGGTCTAATTCATTTTGTTTTTCAGACAGGTTTATAGTCGTGTGTTCTGTCAGCTCCATGCCCTAACTAACTGTTATCCTATGACAGCCTCAATGAAATGAACATTTGGTGCAAGAGGAACTGGATATGAATGATCCTGGCCCAGCAGCAGGCTCCGTTGCTTACCCATGCTCACCAGTGATGTGCTCCGCTGATTAGGCCCATCACAGCGATTCCTGACAAAGCATGTTTTGCTTTGGATTTATCTGACAACTTGCACCTGGTGTACCTTTGTATTTCCCTTCCCACGTGCTCGTGATGAACTTCGGCCCATTGTGCATTCATGTTCTACTTCTCCTTTCACAGCACATTTGCCTCATTGGCTCTTACTTTGGCTCACCTTTCCAGATGAATGTCACAATGTCAGAACTAATGACCTCTATAGTTAATGACCCCTGATCCTGACCTCGTCCTGCGGTTGGAGTGTAACTGTGAAGGCTTAAATTTCAGGTAACTGCAGATCTAAGCTCATGGCTTGTATCTGTGGTCAAGTCATTCGTCCCCTTTAGGCTTCACTTCTTCCAGCTATGTAAATGTAACGATTTCTCTCAGAGACACCGTGAGGTTCTAAAGAAGGGAGTGGCCACCAACCCTCAGCACAGTGCTGGGGTGCCCAGGGCCTAGAATCATCAGCTGTAATAATTATTCACCTTTCCCCTTGTCATCAGCAAGAGTTGATTCTGTATCTAAGGACTTCACTTTCCCCCTCAACCAGACAGAGAGAGGTCAGCATCTCAGGCCATCACACAGTACTGAAACAGAGGGGCTACAATTTCCCCAGCTCATGGATTGATCACTAGCAATGTTTGTGTTATAAATGGCATCCATCCTGGAGCAGGAATTATAACAGCTTCTCTGAATTGTGTTCACATCCTCAATAGGTTCTCAACTTGATTGTTAATCCTACTAACATATTTCCGACCTTGAGTTAGGTTAACAGCTCTTTGTAGCCCAGATGACTCCTGCAGTCTCAAACAGTTCTAGAGTTTCTTTCTGAGGTGATTTGGTTAATAATACCCTCCCTGAACCTCATGGAGTATAGCTATATTGCTATTGGTTCCTCAATTCCACCAGGAAGCCCACTGACACTCACCAAGGGAAACAGGCTAAGGAACTAGCATCTTAATCTACAAATATTTAATGAATGGATTAATTGCTGCATCAGTTCTTTTCCTGCTGCTATGATAAAAATACCTGACCAAATCAGCAAATGGAAAGAAGGATTATTTTGGTCCATGGCTTGAGGAGACACAGCCCATGGCAGGGAGGAAGGAGAACAGCAGGAGCAATGAGGTAACATCTGTGGTCGAGAAGCAAAGAGAGATGAATGCTGGTGCTCTGGTCAAATCCCTGCTCCCCATTTTTGTTCAGTTTGATACCACAGCCCGCAGAGTGGTGCAGTCCACATTCCAGGTGGTTTTTTTTTCCTCAATCAAAGTTCTCTAGAAATGCCCCTGCCCCATGTCCAGAGGTCTCCCTATGGGGAAAGCCTTGTTAACCAATAATCTTTAGGAGGTGGAACCTAATTTAGACATGGCTTTCTGAGACCAGGAGATAAAAATCTGTGCACCACCCAGGTAAGCTCTCTGTGTAGTCTCCCCTGCTATCAAGCAGAGCCTGAATCTTCCATTCCTGTGGTGTGAGTTTTCCTCTTATAATAAGTAAAATATAATTTTCTTATCCTTAGCTAGCCTGGTTATTTCAACAGGTGGCACCCGACGTGTTGGATATAGAAATCCCAGCCCAGTTACATGTGCAGGTGCCTGTGTGCGGGTGGGCATGGGCAGCAGGCAGGAGTGTGTGAATGACTGAACTATGCCCATATTCCCAAATATTGTCTATAAATGTTTGTTTACATTTAAAAGGGGTATGATATAGATATGAATAATTTGCATTGGTATGGATCTTGGTTTATTAATACAAATTTAAGGTAAATTGTGTTATATGTATATTTCTGCTCTTGATTAAAATATTGTGTTTGCGTAGCTCATTTAAAAATGTAATGTATAATTAAAAATATAAGTTAATAGATAATCATCTATAATAGTCAAGCTTGTAGTAATGTTAGTTAGATTTTTTAGATATATAGAGACATATTTCAGTTAGATAGGTATTCTCCAAATCTTTCAGAGACCTTCAGAATATGACATTTAAAATGTTTAAGAACTTAAGACTTTTCATGACAGTGAGACACATCTGTTCCTGGCAGCACCAAGCTACTTCAAGAGGATGATGGGCATTGAAGAGGCTCCGTATGGAGTTGGTTGACCATTTGGCAAGAAACTGCTCTTGCCTGGACTGCTTGATAAACTGGGCATGCAGGACCCACAGAGAAATGACTGCTAAACTTGCCTAAAGGTGAGACAATCCTTCAGGGTTCTTGCTTCATGAAAGAGTCTGCTAGACATTCTGCAGGATACAAAAAAATGTGACTGACAAACTGTCAGTATAGGTGAAACTGTCTTTGAAATTTCCTGCTTCATAAAAAAGTCTTCTGGATACTATGGACCTTTAGGCTGAAGATGGATGCCCTAAGGGTACAGAAGAATTTTTTTGATGACTGTCCAGGAAATGAGATGTCTCTGTTAATTCTAGAGTTTGGGAAGTTGCTTATAATGCACTTCCTGTTTACTTAGGTAATATTATATCCTTCTGGAGTCTTTGATGGAGTTGAAGAATCAGTAGATAATCATAGTTTTCCTTAGTTATGATAAAATATAAAGTAGATATAAATATTGTAACTGCAATTCTTGCTTGATAATTGTTTTGTTATGTGTAATTTTACAATGTTAAAGCCTTCATTTTTGTTTAAACAGAAAAGGGGAAAGGGTGTGGAAGGCCTTTCTGTCTCTGTGTTGCTTTTATTGGTTAATGAATAAACTGCTTTGAGCTTATTGCAGGGAAGAACAGAACTAGGTGGGGAAAGTTAGGCTGTATGCTGGGAGAAAGAAGGGCAAGTTAGAGAGAAGCCATGGAGCTTCCAGAGACAGACATGCTGAAACTTTAGCTGGTAAGCCACAGTCATGTGGTGATACACAGATGAATAGAAATGGGTTAAATTAATATGTAAGAGTTAGCCAATCAGAAGCTAGAACCAAGCAGTGATTTCATTAATACAGTTTCTGTGTGATTATTTTGGTTCTGGGCAGCCAGAACGAACAAGTGGCCTTCCTGTTACAGGCTCCCAGGTGATTCTTTTTTTTTTTTTTAAGATTTATTTATTCTTATGTTTACATTATTCTGCCTGCGTGTATGCCTGCATGCCAAAAGAGGGCACCAGATCTCATTGCAGATGGTTGTGAGATACCATGTAGTTGCCTAGAATTCTGAAAGAGCAGCCGGTGCTCTTAACTGCTGAGTCATCTCTCCTGTCCCTGTTTCTTTTCTTTTCTTTTTTTTTTGTTTGTTTTGATTTTTTGAGACAAGGTTTCTCTATGTAGTCCTGGCTGTCCTGGAACTCACTGTAGACCGGACTGGCCTTGAACTCAGAGATCTGCCTGCCTTTCAGGATTAAAGGCGTGCACCAGCACCGTCCAGCCTCCCAGGTGCTTCTTAATCTAGTCAAGCTGACAGTTAAAATCGTCATAGTAACTGTGTTAAAGCTTTCCAGTACCACCCATAACTCAAGAGGCTTGCAAGTTGAGGGTTTGGCTCTCAGTTAGTGGCACTGAAAGGACTGCATCATGACAGAGCTTTCATTTCACCAGGGGATTAATGGATCAACAAGTTTGTGGCAGAACGGACTGTTTGGAGGTGAGACCTGGTTAGAGGAAGTAGGTCACCAGGGACATGCATTTGGAAGATGTACCATGTGTGCCAGACTCTTCCTGTCTCCACTTTCAAACTGCCACAGGTGTTAACTCTGACAAACTAAGTGGTCTTCATCATGAGCGGCAGTCTTAACTCAGACACAAAGGGATAAGACTATGCAACTGCAGACTGAATACGGAGCTAAAGTAGATTGTTCCTCCCTCAGGTTTCTTCCTCAGCTACAATGTTTGAATACTTGATCCCCAGCTGGTGGCATTGTTTGGGGAGGCTATGACATCCTTAAGAGATGGGGTTTTGCTAGAGAAAGTGGGTCACTGAGGGCAGGCCTTGAGGCTTTATAGGCTGATCCCACTTTTTGATGGTACCCTGTTTCCTGATTGGGGATGCTGTGTGAGGAGGCAGCCCTCTGCTTCAGGAGCCATGCTTTCACCACTGGGATGGAATGAACTCTTTGAATGGTGAGCCAGAGCAATCCCCTCTTCCTTTCCTTCTTCCTTCTTCCTTGCCAGGTGTTTGGTTATAGCAAGGAGAAAGGCAACTAGCATAACCAAGTTTAATTTAGTTATACATTCTTCGTTTTTAGACAAGAGCAAACGCTGGAGAGGATGGGGCAAGAGGCATTCTTGTGTACTGTTGATGGGAATGTGAACTGGTGCAGCCACTGTGGAAACCTGTATGGAGGTTTCTCAAAAACCTAAAACTAGAACTGTCATATAGGCCAGCCATAATACCCCTGGGTACTTACTCAAAGGCATTTAATCTACACCGTCTGCAGGGAATTGAGTGGAATGCTCGGCTTATTTACTTTGCCCTGTTGGTCCATTTCCCTCCTTCAGTGGTATAGTGGCTGTAACTTTTTGCATTTGTGTGTGTTTTCGTATTTATCTTAGAGTTTTTGCCTTATGTCTTTAAATTGTGCCACATCGTATTTACACACAGTTATCCCACTTGGTAGACATCAGGAAAGCCTTACAACAGCTATTTCCATTCCTCCCCTCCTTTTCATTGCTGTCAGTATTTACATGGTGTTTGTATTTACTTTAAATATACTATGTAGAAGAGAAAGACACATTTAGGAGTATAACTGCCATTTCTGGAGGTCTGTTTGCCTTTGTGTAGACCTAGTAATGCCCTGGTTTTCCTTCTTTGTGACATTATTCCTCTAGGATGTTTTGCAGTGACAGTCCATTGCATTGGTGACATATTATTTTGGCTTTCTAGCTCTACAAACTTGGGCTCGGTGGACATAGTGGTCCCAACGCCCAATACAAGGGTGTATCCTCCAGGGAACAGAGAATATTTTCAACAGGGGAAAGCTGAAACTCCCTCCACGGTCATCTAGGGCTCCACATGCCATTAGACTGATAAAAGAAGCTTGCTGACCTTTCCCTGAGTCATTAATATTGATTCCTAGAGGGACATTAAGTTGCTGCTACATAATCGAAGTAAGAAAACTTGTGCCTAGAACCTGGCATGTTTGTTGGCATGCCTTTTAACACCCATATCTGTTAGTCCCGGACAATGGAGTACTGGAGCAATCCCACAAAGAAAGGACCAAAGAGGACTCATACCCTATAGGAATAAGACTGAAGCTACTCTATGGATGTCTTGCTGCAAACAGTGAGGGAATGTTGCATGAATCAAGGACCCCATGAATGCCAGCTTGGGCCTTGTGAGTACCTGCCAAAACAGGGATTGTAGCAACTACATTCTATGTGATAATTACTTCTGTCCTGTGTCCTCCTGAGGCCTTTTAGAAGCATCACTAATGCTAACTAATTTCATAGGTCTTACACTGACAGAATTATTAATACATTTTTGTGCGTGTCTGCACCACTGGAGATAAGGATTTTCCCTTGAGAAAGTCAGGCATGAGGTGTGGATGGCAGATGAGCCGGAGCTCGGTGGACATTACAGTTAACTCCTGCAGATCCGCTGCCCCTCTGAACCCCATTCTACCTGCTCTGTCATGCCAAAATGACCTAAGTGGACTCCCAGTGGCTCCTAGGCACTGTCTTCTTGTTCATCTTGGCTAATGAGAGACTTCAGAAGGAGATGAGAGGATGGAAAAGAACAAGATTGGATTACATATTATCTCAGTCTATCCTGTGCTGGCTTGCTACAGATTGATCACAGCTATCATCAAAGGCATCACTTCCTGCCAAAGAGCCTTCTTATACCTTGTGCTCTTTGGATTCCAGTAACTCGCTTTTCCTCTTACACCTCAGGTCAAGGGCTACCAGCAGCTTGTAGCCCTTGCCAGCCCAAGGGAACAGTGTCAAATGCACTGGCTTTCATATGATATGCATATCACTTAATTATTCTCTCTGTCCCAGTATAAAATGTTCTCTCCCTCTCTCTCAAGATTCGCTTATTTCTTATTTTATGCAGGTGTTTGCCTGCATGTGTGTATATAAACCGTGCGTGTGCTTGGTGTCTGCAGTGGTCAGAGAAAGTGTCTGGCCACTTAGAACTGTGGTTAGAGATGCTGTGTGTCATTGTATGGGTGCTGAGAACTGAAACCAGGTTGTCTGGAAGAGTAGCAAGTGCTCTTCATCACTCTCCAGCCTCTGTCTGTTTGTTCTTTCTCTCTCTGTCTGTCTCTGTCTCTCTTTCTCTTTCAGAGAAACTTTGATTGACATAGTGAATCTTCAGAATCATTCCCTTCACTAACTTTCCACCCCTTCCCAATCAATCAGCTGTGGTCAGGAGATGTGAGATTAAAGACCATAAACACAGCTGAAGAGTTGAAGAGTTAGCCATGCTTTACCAGTTAAAACACATTTACAGAGAGTGTCGGCTGAGTATGGACCCCACAAATCTGGCAAAATGCTGATGCAGCAAGTGTAGGCCTTCTTTCTCCTTTCTTTCTCAAAAGCTCTGAGATGTCTCTTTGTGCTTGGTGGTGATGATTGTATCATCACCATTACTGTCGAGGGAAAGGGTGTCATGTTGGGATGTCTCTGGTTCCATTCCTTGGGATATAAGATAGTGAGAGAGGAAGACATGGAATTATTGTGCTATGAACCTGGCAAACTCTCAGTCACTCATGGACCCCGCTGGGACAGGAAGAGGATAGCAGACCCTCTGAGGGCTCTTTTAAGTACAATTTGATTTGCTTCTCAGAGAAGTAGGATGGTCCTGTAAAGGACATCTGGACAGCAGAGGGCATTTGTGCTCTAGAACGGAAGCCTTCTGAGAGGGGAGTGGAAGGAGAGCTGTCTCATGGAAACAGACAGATTGTGAAGATTGAACCATTTCTGCTCCTCCCCTCATTCGCATCTGCAGGTGGAGGAGGTTGTACCAACATTCCCTTGCCACTAGGAAATCTTGCTTATCTGTTTATGTGTGTGATTGTGTGTGTGTACAGAACCCAGAGGACAACCTTGAGCGTCAACCTCCAAGATCATCACGCACCTCCTTGGAGGTTGTATATGTATATGGATTTCAACAACTCCTAGGCTAGTTGGCCAGTGAACCTGAGATCTGCCTCTTTCCATGCCTCCGGGGCCTGGATTACAAGTACGTACCGCTATGAGCCTCTTATCATTCATGCTATCTGCCCAGCCTACTGTATCTGTTTTTCTTAGTCAGAAACCACGTCGCTATGTTTTGAGCGTCCTTCCCCATCCCTTTCTGTGTGGTGTTATTTGGAGCTCCCCGCCAGTATAGTTTCACCAGATTTGACACTCCTTTATTAATGACTGAGTTCAAATTATAATTTATTGTTGGACAAAGGCTAACAAATTTTCAAGTTTCAGTGAATGTTCCAGAGCGCTGCACAGTGCATTTTTCCTGTTGTCCTTGGGTTTCATGTCTTGCCTTTTTCAGATATCCACTTCTCTTCAGCAGGGCACAGAATGGAATTGGAATCATTTCTGTAAACATTATTATGCAAACATAAATACTTCCAGGCAACCCACTTGGAGATCTACCTGCATACTAGATGAATATGAATTATCAACACGTGTAGAGACAAGTGTCTTCTCTGCCTGTGTAATCCCTGTGTGTTTCCAAGTGTTTCCTAATAAATCCTTTTGTTCCTGAGTCTAAATTTATTTTCTCATAAGAAGCCATCTGGAACCGGCAGGAAGAGCAATGCCCTCTTGTAGACACTTTGCCATGAATCTCCGCCTTGCTGTTTAATCAAAGTATCAACTCTCGAATTCATTTTTTTGTAGCTTCTAGCTGGGGTTTCAAAAATGTTATTGTATTTACTGCTAGATGTATACATCTGAAGTAATAAGCCAGAAGCCTGAGGGAAGGAGGGGAAGCGAGATGCAGGGACCCTCCCCATTACTCATGATTACTCCAGCTATTTATACTTGCTTTCAACTCCCTTGCTTCTGTGCCCCATCTCTTTCCACCAGATCTTTGGTGAGGGGAGGGGGATCTTAGGCCAGGTGACATGGCAGCAGATCAGAGTAGAGCACTTTGGTGGCGAAACTGTTCCTAAGATGGATTAGCTAACACGGGTAACAGGATAAGAACATTTCTGACTCGTGATTAATGTAAGCCACATGCACAGTGGCTTGTGACTGTTGTCATGCTCACTATGGACAACATTATTGTTTGACTTCACCTCCTAAAGTGGCCGGTACCGATTTTAGGAAATGAGCAGATCTTGGCACCAGGCTGAAAATATTGCCTCTTTATTGAGGAGATGTTTGATCAGCCACTGTAACTACCTGCTAATCCTCCTTATGAAGAGCAAATCCAGCCTGTGCCCACGACATTTACAACCAGCTTATCTACATGATAATTATCATTCCCATGACATTCACGTGCACAGCCATCAAATTAGTCGTACAGAGACAGAGAAGAGTCGTGTATTAGTCAGGGCTCTCTAGAGTCACAGAACTTATGGAATCAATCTCTTTCATATAATATATATATGTGAATATATATGAATTTATTGGAATGACTTACAGCTGCAGTCCCACAATGGCTGGCTGTGAATGTTAGTTCAAAAATCCAGTAGCTGCTCAGTCCCAAAAGGCTGGGTGTCTCAGCTGGTCTTCTCGGTATGCTGGAATCCTGAAAACTTAAGCTCCAAAGGCAGTGAAAGGGTGGATGTGCTGACAAGGTGAGGGTAAGTAGGGAAAGAATGAGTGAACCCTTCCTTCTTCCACTGCCCTTATAGAGGCTTTCAGTAGAAGGCATGGCCCAGTTTAAAGGTGTACCTTCAAGCCTCAGTATCTGGATTAAAGGTGTGTGTCATCCCGCCTCAAGATCTGGCTCAAGAACCCCTGTCTTCCTGCCTCAAGGTCCAGATCTAAGGCATGTTGCCCTCTTGCCTCAAGATCTGCATCACAAGCGTGCCCTCCATTTCTGGATTATAGTTGACTTCATATAGCCAAATTGATAATCAAGAATAATCATCACAAGTTGTGTTTGGAGTTTCTCCCCTCCCCTCTCCTCTCCTTCCTTCTCTTCTCCCCTCCCCTCCCCTTTCTTTTGCCTTCTCTGTCCATTCTTGCCTTCCTTCAGCCTTCCCTTTCTCTCCCCTCCCATCCCCTCTTCTCTCTCTCTCTCTCTCTCTCTCTCTCTCTCTCTCTCTCTCTCTCTTTCTGAAACAGTGTCTCACTATGTAGCTGACTGGCCTGGAACTTGTTGTATAGTTCAGGCTAGACTAAAATGTATGGTAATTCTCCAGCCTTTGCCTCCTGAAAGCTAAGCTCACAGACGTGCACCACTACACCTGGCTCTTTTAGAGGCTTCAAACATTTTCTTTGCTCCTAATTGCTGGCACATTGTAATGCTAATTATTTTCGCTATAATTTTTTATAGAGAACTCAAGATTCTTCGCATTTCTCTCTACTCTTGAGGAATCATTCTTCACTGGAAAAATATTCATTTTACTTATGTCTTATTTCTGTCATCAAATGAGAGAAAAGAAACACATGGGACTAGATGCTCTATTTCTATGGAAGCTGTGGAAAGTTTGAACAGAACGCATTGTGAGAACTGCGCTTCCCCTTCACGCACCAGGAACGCAGGCTTTGCCTGAGAGAAGGCAGAGTCTCATCAATATTTAACAGACAAGACTCTCAGCCTCAATTTGCATATTTGAGAGATTAAGAATCCCAGATAGTCTATACTGGGAAAAGCAGAACTAAGATTTTGATTTACCACAGAAAACGGCTCTCGGTGGGTTTCTCTGCTCTGAAGAAGATCTTCATGGTGATGGACTCAATGTGTCTCAAGTGTACACAGAATTACTACAGACTAGCTACTCTTCCTGCCGTTGTGACCAAACACCCAGTAAGAAGTGAATTCAGGGAGGAAAGGAGCATTTTGACTTACAGTTTGCAGGGTGACAGTTCATCATGGAGAAGACGGCACGGCAGGAGAAAGCTTCATGAGGTAGGGGTGTGCGGCTGGGAAGCTTCATCTCCTCACACCTTGATGGAAAAAGAGATAGAGAGTGGACAGGAAACTGGGCTGGTTTACAAAAAATACGAAGGCCAGCTTTTGGTGACTCACTTCCTCCAAAGAGGCTATATCTCCAGAAGGTTCCTTCCAAAACAGGGCTTCCAGCTGGGAACCAACCATTCAGACATGTGGGCCTCTGGGGAACACTGCACATCCAAATCCAGCATGTTGGTTAGCTAAAGAAGCACAACATGGCAGATGGCTCAGGTAATCAAAGAAAAGTATGGTACCCTGTCGTGTTTGCAAAGGCAGACGTGCATGGTGGCAGCAATGATGGGTAGGTAGGTGTCACCAAGCAGATTCTCGGTGCTTCTTTGCTCTGGACTGCAACGTAAACCATGTCAGGCTAATTCTCATGACCACAGCTCAATCTGCCCAAGACTCAAGCCACAATATTTAAATTCTGAGAAGACAGGATTATGCTCTCCTGGTATCAATGCGAATCTCTTCTCCAAGTCAGATGGCACCTCTGGAACATATTATGCTTGAGAACAGAAAATGTTACTTCGTTATGGCCATAGTGGACTGGTTTTCTTTCTTTTGATTTAGGTGTGGGCAAAACATATAGCTGTCTACAGGGAATTATTTAAAGAAATAAAAATGACCATTTGGGATAAAGCAAAATGCAAATACTGCTCAACTTACGAATGGGATTGTGCCCTGCTAAACCTAGTGTTAACACAGATGTGTTTGCCACACCCAACCTGCCAACATCATAACCCTCAGAAGAGCACACTGTAGAGTGCTGGGGAGGGAGTTCCCTGAGGATGATGCTTGGAGCTAAAGTTGTCTGTGCCTGCCCAGCATCTCAAATGACTTGGACATCTTGTGTCTCTAGTTTGGGAAAATACCAAAACTCAAAGCATAGTTCTGACCAAATCACTTCCCTCTCTGTGTCTTTGCCTTTTCCATAATGGAGACTGGCTCTAGGGTCTCATGAAGACTTGGAAGACCACTGAACCCCTATAAATACGGAAGTTTCTCTATCACTGAACTGCACCCCTGCAGACACGGAAGGCGCTCTACCACTGAAATGTAGCCCTGCAGACACGGAAGGCGCTCTACCACTGAACTGCACCCCTGCAGACACGGAAGCTGATCTACCACTGAACTGCACCCCTGCAGACACGGAAGATGATCTACCACTGAACTGCACCCTTGCAGACACGGAAGATGATTTACCACTGAACTGCACCCTTGCAGACACGGAAGATGATTTACCACTGAACTGCACCCCTGCAGACACAGAAGGTGCTCTACCACTGAACTGCATCCTGGTCTAACAAGAAGTTCTTGAACAGGTGTGTTGAGCTCCTTGGCTATCAAGACTGTCCTTGGTTGTCAGAGTGTGGTGTGTTTGTAGGTATCACAGTTAGACACCACTACCAACAGACAATACTACCAGAAGAGGGACTGTTTCTTCCTACCTAAGAAAATATTGATGTCTGGGTGGTAACACATACCAATAACTCTGATATGAAGGAAGCTGAGGGAAGCTGAGGCAGGGGGATCTGGAACGTCATAGAGCTCGGGTGTGTGAGTGGAGAAAAAAGCCTCTTGGGGCTGACAAGATGGTAAAGGCGCTTGCTACAAAACTTATTGATCTAAGTTCAATCCCTGGGACTCACATGGTGGAAGGAGAGAACCAACTCTAACAAACTGTTCTCCGATTCACACACACACACACACACACACACGCACCAAATAAATAGACTGACAACTCCAATAATAGTTTTACAAATACTGCTTAATCAGGGGCGGGGATGGAGCATACTCTAGCATACGGCACTGTGTACTGTTGGGTACAGCACTGTGTACTGTACTGTTGGGTCACCTGCTCAAACCTTTTCTCAGTCACAGACTCCTGGCACCGGTCTCTTCAGTCCTGATACTGCTAATTCGGTTGATGAGTACCAACCACAAGGAGAATACTCATTGGCCGCATTGTCCGTGATGCTATTTGCAATCATCTCACTTCATCTGGGTGGTTTGAAAGAATAGTTAATTCACAGGGAAACTGAGGCAGTTGCGAGTTACTGCAGACTCACTCTCAAACGGTGTCCAAGAAGTACTTTGACTTCAGTGAAAGTGACTTAGCTTCTTTTGACTGTCCCTGAAACAAGTGAGGACGTCATGATCTCAGGTGCACGTTCCCACATTGTCTGATGGGAGGTGGATCCTCATCACGGTGAAGGGAGAAGCCCATAGACTCATTGACCTGAGCATGAACCTTGATAGAGCTGAGTCAGTTCACAATGGCTTCCTGGCTTGCCTAGCCTCAATTTTGTCTCTGAAAGTTGGACTTAATAAGGTCATTACAAATTAAGGCCGAGCTCATTGCTTCCTTCTGTTCACCTCCTGTGGAACTATCCAGGGGACAGAAATCCACCATTAACACTGTTCTGCCTGTAGACTAAAGGAAGGCCTGTTCATGTTGCCTTGTGTTATTTGTGGCTATGGAAAGACTGCTAGGTCTTTATATGACTGCAATAGCATCTGTATTTTAAAAACGAACACATAGCATTGTTAGCATATTGGAAGTGATAGAATGACGTTTGAGTGACACCTCTGTGTGCAGTATGCATGTGCTGTTCAGAGGAAAACCTCGAATATCAGTCCTTAGGTACCACCCACCTTGTTGCTGATGTCTTTCATTGGCCTAGAGTTTGCCAATTTGGCTGGGCTGGCTGACTGATCAGCCAGGGATCCTCCCATCTTTTCCTACCCAGCGCTGGGATTATAAGCATGAAACACCACGCCTGGATTCCTTCATGTAGGTTCTAGAGTTCAAATTCAGGTCCCCATGCCCTCACAGGAAGCACTTTAGCATTGGAGCCAGCTCCTCAACCCTTGAGTGATACCTTAAAGGCAACCAAGAACACACTAGAATGCCTGCATTCTCCCCAGCTTTAGAGTAAAAGAATTAATATTATTATTTGCTGGCTACCATGTGAACTAAAGAGCAAGAGTCAGCTGCCCACAGTTCTTCGGGGGGAACAGGAAAGATATAAATGAACCAACCAGTGAAAACAGATCTGGGAGGCTTTCACCATGGCAACACGGCTTTCCGTAGAAAACTTCTATCTACCGGTTCGTTACTTCAAAGCTCGTCCTTACAGCATGAAGGACATTCTTGTGTTAGTTAACATCCACATGGGCCTCCTAAAAGAAAATAATTTTTATAGCTTTCTATTTAACATTCAGATGATGCAGCAATTAATGTCCTTTCATTCCCGACCTGGAAGATTTTTGTGTGATCTGACCTTCTTCCATTTAAGTGAGATGGGGGTCACAATAAAAAAATCACCCGGGAGATTACGGCTATTCTAATACCTTATGTATTTGGATCTTCAAATTTTACTGGGCAGAGATGAATACCCTAGTTATAGCCTACTTTGCATGCAGAAGAGGTCATTATCCAAGTTTTCAGAGGTTCTTTTTTTTTTTTTCTGGTGTAGGTTGATTTCTAAGCAACCTGTGGAGGAAAGGGTTTCTTTCATCTTCTAGTCTATTTGTCCACGGTGATGAGAAGTTGGGTCAGGAGCTCAAGACAGGGACTTGGAGGCAGGACCTGAAACAGAGAAACACTGCTTCCTAGCTTGCTCCTCTATGACTTGCTCGGCCTGATTTGTTATATAGTCCAGAATCACCTGCCCAGGGGTGGTACCACCTACCCTGGGCCCTCCCGCATCAACCGTTAATCAAGGGGTATCACACAGACTTGCCTATGGGGTCAATGCCTATGGAGGCATTTTTTCAGTTGAGGTTTCCCCTTTTCAGGTGCCCCAAGCTTGTGTCAAGCCACCCAAAAACTAATCAGCACACCTTATTCTCCAATTGCTCAATGAATATAAAATATTGTCCCCATTTTAATGCCATTAGATACCCTCACACAAGCTACAAGTAGAAGTGTTATTAGAGTCTCATGAGATAATTGCAACCCCAAGTGACAGAAATAACTCAGTAGTAAATATGAAATGAAAGGGCTCATATATGAGAAAAATGGTGTATAATGAATGCAGCATGAAGATAGCTTCCAAACCTATATTTTTGTGTCGTGCTTTTTTTCTCAAAGAAAAGCTTTCCCAGGTCCGTCTTTAAAGGCTGTCTTGAACATCATGTATCTGAATTAGAGGCTTGTTCATACAGCAATGCGACTGCAATGCTTTCTTTGTTGCCGGAGGAAGCCTCCGCGGCATGCTAATTTCTTCCTAACTAACAGTTACTTTGAGCGGGGGACTGGAAGAGCGGAGATAATGACTCCGGAGAGAAGCAAGTGACAGCACAAAATGGAGCAGTCCAGCTGTTGCTCAGGTTACCCAAAGGCCAGGTCTCTACAAATGGAATTAGGAGAGGAAATCATGTCGGACTGAATGGGGGGAATCTTCACATTTGGAGCCAGGTCCATTCTTCGACTTCCAGGGACAGTGCCGCAGAAAACAGAGCAAGCAAGAGTCTGTCGTCTCAGGCCTGCTTCTGGACGCAATGAAAACAGAAATGAGACCTGAAGCCACTTTAAATATCACCACATGGGGAGGATCGATGCCTGTGTCTAGGTATATTTCCTTTGCAGCTGCTCATTTCCTTAATGGGATATCATCACTGTCCTCAAGTGATTTCTAGCCAGCCTAGTGATGAGGTAGGCAGAGGGTTAGGTATCTTAGGTAGTGTAGAGTGGCTTGGGAGCCATCGGTCTGATGCACAGACTGATGGGAGTTGTTTGCCAGCTATTTCCTGTCTCTGAGTTTCAGTGAAGAGTTCCCATCTGAAAAACAGCCACCAACACCTTAACCGTCGATGGGAGTCGGGGGCGGTTAAGGAGGATTGCTTATGGAAAGCATCTCTGCAGAAGGAATAACTGCTGATGTTATGATGTCATCAGTTACTTTTCCAGTCTCCTGGCAGAGCATCTGAAGGAGGCAAGGTTCCATCTGTGAGAAAGTCAGGGTGGCCGATGGTCACATTGTATCTGCTTTCAGGAGGCAGGGAGCAGTGAGCACGGTTCCTCAGCAAGCTTAATGCAGCCCAGGACACAAGCCCAGGGTACCGGGCTGCCCACTTTTAGGGCGAGTCTTCCCCATTAAGGAAATCTGTCACAGGCATAGCCATGGGCTAACTTATTCTAAACAATCCCTCAACGATGAGCCTGGTGGCAGGTGTCCTAGGTGGTCCAGGTTCTGTCAAACTGATAATCAACACTAACCATCATAGGTAGTTGCTCAGTGGTGTGGGCATCGTACATTTTGTACTTTTGTCATCCTCAAAATGATATGGAGACATCTGGGGAGTAAGTACAGGTACCTCAGGACTCACCCTGCCACATCTGTCTCTTGTCACCGCCACTGTGTAATGACTGAGAGAGTGGTAAACCGGTCCAGCTCTCTTCCAGAGCTGTCTAGAAGACTGGACTGAAACCACTGTGCTCCTGAGAGGGAAGGCGTGGTTTCCACTTAGCAACTCTATATCCACTTAGCAACTCTATAATGGACGAGGATATGTCCTTTTTCTTAATTCTTCCTTCAGGGCACTCACTGCTCAGTTTATGGTTTAATTAGAAGTTAGTGTTGGACTTTCCACGAAGGTGGGAAATACGATTCAGAGAGAAACAAAGTAACACCTGCTCAGTCTGGAAGAGAGAGAGAGAGAGAGAGAGAGAGAGAGAGAGAGAGGGAGGGAGGGAGAGAGGGGGGGAGTCCCCACAATTCCACATTCATTCCTCTTTTCCTGTCCCATTCTTCACTCACCTCAGGGTGGTTCTTAGAAGAGGAGTTTGTGGTCATTCTCAGCGGTCAGGGAGGAGAGCCCCAGCTCAAGCCTGTCCCAGAGATCCATGGCTCTTTCTGGTGCCTCTTCCATCCCTTCCCTAGTTCCCAGGTCCTCTGAGACGGCACAGAGATTTGCTGGGACACTGGGCTATCAAGAGGAGGTAACTGGATGATGGAAGTCAGGCCTGAATTCTAAGATTCACTTCCAAGATCCACCAGTGCCTGGGGGAGGCAAACACGGATGGCTAAAGGGGCTAGAAAGAGGAGAGAGAGCAAAGAGAAAGAAAGTTGATAGCAGATCTTCTTTTCACCTCTCTTTCTCCTTCACATATGCACACTCCCCCCACATATGTGTATGTGAATACATTTGTATGTATATTTAGTATTGTATTCAATTGAATATATGCACTGCATATATACAATAGACTATGCATTCAATTGAATATAGTTAAATACATGTATTTGTATATATGTATATAGCTATTATACATATATGTGTGTGTTCTTAATTTTGCTTTAAGTCTTTGGGTTTTATTTCACTCACCAAAAATCTTCTGTTTTTGTTTATTTTTAACACTATTTTCTTTCCTTCTTTCTCCCCTCTATCTTTCAAGCAGGCTCCCAAAATAAGATCTGGTGTTCTGTTACTTGTTTGTCTCTAAAATGTTTTTCTGTTACCAATTTTAATATGCAAAGTGGCCGGGATATATATATATATATATATATATATATATATATATATATATATAAAATTTATTTTGTTTTTGAAGTCTTCCAACCATTTTGTGCAATGGTCAGTGATCTTCTACAGAAAGAGACATCCCCACTCTTGTGAGTAAATCCTGGAAGGTGACTGCCAACAATGTTCCCTGACTCTGGAATGCTGAGCACCCTCCTAAGCACCCATCCGTTCGGGCAGGGGAAGTTCAAGAGGGCTCTTTTGTGCTAGACTGAGCAGCTGCCTAGGACTTAGGGCAAGAGTGGAAAAACAGGCAAACACTGACTGACGTCTGTGGGGTGGATTCCTCTAGAGTCAATATAGCCCTAGTTAATAGACTGCATTTTATTACAAAGTCAAACACCACTGCAAAGGACCGTGAGTGTGGCAATGAGGGACCCAAGGGAAGGTGTTTGGAACAAATGCCTGTCTCATTTCCAAGGCAGGCTGGGGAAAGAGGTGCCACCAACACATTGCTATTCTAATGTGTGCCTAAAACTATGTGATGGCAACAAGGGAATGCTGAGAATTTTGCTCAGAATATTCAGGTTAATTTCCCAGAATGCATCTGCTCCCTGAGGTCTCCTTGGCAAGGTCAAGGGAAGATTCTAGGTTTTTGGGTCAGTGTTCTAAGAGAGATACCAAGAGGATAAGCAGCACAGTGCTTCCTAGACACACAATCTACTCCAGTTCCCAGCCGCACCTCTAGAGCACCAGCCCCGTGTGGAGTAAGGAGGAAATATGTTTTGCTTTGGGGTTCTAGGTACACTAGGACTGGGATGGATTTATGTCAGGGACCATCGCCCCAACATAGAAACTGGTGCTTTGCCCTAAGCGTGTTCTCGGAGGAGCGTGGAAGAAACAGGCTTTCACACCATCATTGTTCAAAGGCAGCTCAGGACTTCTCATCCTTACAGCATGACCATGCATTTATTTCTTCTCCTCCCAAGCTCTGAATGCCCTCTCAAAATGCTCCTCCACCCTCAGGAATTCTCTATTCACATTCCTTCCCCCCCCTCCCCGACACCACACCTCTCATCCACACACCTGCATATCTCACCAGCTTTGGAGCCAGCAACTTCTTCCTGGGCAATCTACAAGTCAAAAGAAGGCTGGAGCCAAGCCTTTCACCTTTTGTCTTTCTAAATTGCTAGCTTTCCAGCTACCAAGCTGTATTCAAGCCATGGCCATCGCTGTCTGATATCAGAGCCCACAGATTTACAGATAAATTTCAGCTCCAGTGTTGAAGAGCCAAAGGCAGCACACCTTTGCACTTCTTCCCCTTGGTGCATAACAGGGAGACTTCAGTTCTGGACACAGTGCCTGAATTCTTCTGCCTATTGAACAATGGAAGTATTAGAAACCTGGGGATGAAATGGTTTATCATTTCCTCAAATGGGGCAATTTTGATATTTAGCTTATACCTAACAATAATAGGTGCTAATTATAAGTCAATGTGCTAACCACTGTACATGTGCTATTTGATTAATCCCTAAAAGCCCTGCCATTCAAAATAACTCCTGTGAAGTATAATACAAGATTATTATGAAAATAAATATTGAAAAATGCACTGCATACCTTAGAATATCAAGACTGATCCATATTGAGACAGTCTATCAAGACTGCTAGATTTTGAGAGGAAAAAAATCTTTTGTACACATAGTTAGAAAATATGCAATTTATGAAAAAAATTGGCTATTATACCATATTAAGACTTTAACAATAAATGATTTCTTTTCAAATAAAGGAAAATGTGAGGTATTGATTTGATATCTAGCTAAACTAACTTTCAAGCAAGCCTAGAACCAACTAGTAGCCATGCAGGAGGTAGGGAAATACTGTTCACACATTCTTCCCCAGGAGTCAAGCTGCAGAATTAGGGTCAAATAACCAGACCCTTTACCCACAAACTAACATGGAAAGAGGTGGCTAAAACTGTTTACTGTTTTAAAATTAAAAGAAAATATGGTCTAAAGAAAGAAGATCACAAGGGGAAAATGGAACTCATGGCAGGAAAGCATAAGGGGCTCTGGGGAGGTAAGTGGGTGGGGGAAGGGTGAGCAGAGGACAAACAAGATGAGTGTCTGAAAAATACCATAAGGAAAATCATTATGTGTATGGACTAATTAAGAAAAAAAATGGGATTAAGGAGCTAAGATCTAACTGGTTAAGAGTGCATACTGCTCTTCCAGAGGACAGTAATTCCCAGCATCTACACGGGACAGCTCACAGCCGCCTGTTCTTTCACCTCCAGGGACTCCAAGGCCACCTTCAGGCTCTCTCAGTGCCTGTGCTCATGGTCACTACCCGCCCCTTGCCTGTCCCCTCCCCTCCCTACAGACTCACACGTACACAAAAGCAAAAATAAAATAAACCTTTACAAACCTAATTTAAAGGGAAAAGACAGTCATAACCACAACCAAGAGTAAATGAGAGTTGCGAGGAAGAGAGGATGGCGTCTAAGGCACGTGGGCTCTGATGAGGCACGCGCTAGGCAACCATTAAAGCAAGAGTGAGCATGGGAATGTTTCAAAAATATTTTCAGCAAGTGAAAAATGTTTTCAGTAATTTTAGAAAAGTTTTAAGTAATGTTTTCAGCAAGGTGGAGATAGCTTTATTTAGCCTCCTTTTCTGAGACTGTTATGCATACCATGTGGTTTGAACAAATAATTATGGTTTACTGGTTTATTCTGTCAATGCCACTGTATTTAAAAAGCAGGATTCTTGGTGTGGAAGGAAGGAGATAGTGATACAATGTAGAATAATTTGTGTGAGACTTAGTAACCTCAAATTGAAGTCTAAACGATTTTGTTAGGTATTTTAATATAAGTGCACGTCTGTATAATGCAAATCATAGCTTTACCCATTAAAATGCCGTAAAGACAATGACCTACACCCTAGCAGCTAGGAGATGGTTATTTAAGCCACACTGGATTCCCCACTGAAGGACACTAAGGTTTTTTGGGAAAATGGCTGATTTCTAGTCTGGAATAAAAGGTGCCCCAAGTGTCCAGAACATTCTGCCTAACTGGCTATCAGAAATTGAGGACATTCTCAAAGACTACAGTACTCATGTTGAAAGGATTTAGGAACTAAATTCTTTTTGAGAAAACACGGAAACTATTTGAGCCTCAGTGAAAATAATTGCAAGGGACAAAGTACTGAGAACTTAAATGGACTCGTCTGTAGAAAAAAACTATGGTCTGGACTAACCAAATAGTAGGTGGAGGAGGTGATTACTGAGCATATTGTTGACTGATGGGCTTTGGAGTCACCATAGCAACAAATTTCCTGGTGTGTCTGTGAGGGAGTCTCTAGACTAGGTTAGTGGAGGTAAGAGGATTCATCCTAAATGTGCTGCCAGTCCATGAGCTGGGGTCGAAGGCTTAATAGAAAGGAGGAAGCCAGATGAGCATAGCATTGATTGCTCTCTGTTTCCTGGTCCTGGGCCATCGTCACCAGCTGTCTTTCCTGCATTTCCCACCATACCGTCCCTGCCAGAGTGGCCTGTAAGCCAAAATAAACCCTTACTTTCTTAAGTTGCTTTTATCACAGAAATGGGACAAGTAACTATCATACAGGTTATGCCTCTTCTAAAATTGACGCAGAATAAATAACTAAAGAAGTTATTGAGGGGCTAGAGAGATGGCTCAGCAGTTAAGAGCACTCAGTGCTCTTCTAGATAACGGCAGTTTTCCCTTGGCTCATAACCTGTAATTTCAGCTCCAGGGCATTCAGTGGGTTCTTCTTGCTTTTGTGGGTACTGCACACACACACACACACACACACACACACACACACACACACACTTAAAAAAAGAAGTCATATTTCAACACTGTCATTTTGGATCCACCAATAAATTAATTAAGCTAAGGCTTACTATACTGGCTGTCCTGGCTAGCTTTATGACAGAGCTAGAGTCATCTGAAAGGAGAGAACGAATTGACAAATTGTCTTCAAAAGATCAACTGTAGGCAAGCCTATAGGCCACTTTCTTAATTAGCAATCAGTGTGGGAGGGCCCAGTATATTGTAGTGATGCTGGGTGCTATAAGAAGGCAGGCTAAGCAAGCCATTAGGAGCAAGACAGTAAGCAACACCCCTCCATGGCCTCTGAATCAGTTCCTGTCCCCAGGTTCCTGCTCTGCCTGAGGTGTTGTCCTGACTTTCTTCAGAGATAGAAGTGTAAGCCAACTTAATCCTTTCCTCCCCAGCTTGCTTTTGGTCATGGTGTTTCATCACAGCGGTTAAAAACCCCTGACTAAATCATTGTCCATGAAAATTACAGAAAAATGTACATTATTTGTCAACCATTGGAAGGACACAGTGTCATCCATGGGAAGAATATGCCATCACTGACAGTCTTGCAAAAGAAATCCAATCTGAGACTTTATGCCCAAAGTCTAGACTTTGGGGATTACATTACAGGCCAAAGGTCAAAACACTGAGAAATGAGAGGAAAGGAAAGGAAAATAAAAGGGACATCTAAATCATATTCAGTTTTAAGTGGAAAAAAAAGTTTTTTGGTTTCAGCAGGAGTTGGCACGTTTTCTTTTCTCTGTGTAAAGCACATGGATGGTGGGGGGAATGAGAAAAATGATGACCACAGTGAGAATTTTTCCATTGCTTTCTACCTTTAGCTTCCTGGTTAATCTCAGGGAGTAAATGTCAGGCAGCAGACACAGGCAGAGGGAATTCTGGGAGAAATCCCATTATTCTAGTGGTTCATAGAGGGTCGGGTATTAACGACACAGGGGTAGAGTCTCTCTCTCTCTCTCTCTCTCTCTCTCTCTCACACACACACACACACACACACACACAACCCACAATGAAACTCTAGGTGTTCTGAAACAACCAGGTCCAGGTCCCACTGTGAAAGAACCAGCCAGCCCCAAAGTTCCACAAGACTAAAGAAAAGAGATGGTGCCCCAGGACTGCAGAGATGGCAGTATACTGGGAAACCCTCTGGTGGAAGCATGGCCCAGGGAGCAGACTAAGTAGACTCCTGCTCCTGGGTCACAAAGGAGGGCACATATACCAGTTAAAACAAAAGTGACTTCAAGCTATATTGTGCCTGGTTTATTGTGAGCTAATATCAAAGAGTCGGGCACATTCCTGGCACCAGGGTCCAGTTCTAAAGCTCCACATGCCACTCTAATGCTTTTGTCTATTTATAGTGAGCTGGGAAAGCATTCAGGGCCCGTGATAAAGGTCATCCTGGGACAGGCATGCTGGTTATGATTCTAGATGGCTGCATTCGTGTTCAGCTGAATCAGGTCGCTAGACCGTGAAAGGAAAGGCTCCCTCTGCAGCAGGAGAATGGGAAAAGAGAACCCGTCATCCTGAAATGTGGGGAGTAACTTGGTATCAGTTTCTTTTCTCTTGCCACTTTGTCCCAGAAGAGAGCCTAACCTCATGAGCACATGGAACAATAAGGATACACTCTAAAATTCCTGGCAATGGGGGCAAGAAGAGAGAGCTCTTGGAGATAGATGGCATGGAGAACTCATGAGGAGCAGGGGGTGTGAGAAGAGAATGCCATAAACTCACAAGCTGTCCCAGGCCCGCCCGCAGTTGCACCCCTCCACCCCCGAGCTGAGCACGCACAGACCTTGCCTGACACAGACAACATAAAAAGGAGGGGCACCTTGTGTATAGACAGCTTTCCATCGCTGTGACAAGCTACCTGAGGAAAACAACTAGAAGGGAAGGAAGACTGCTCCTGAGTCATGTCTCTAGAGATCTCAGTCGCTAGTCACCTCTCTCTGTTGTTCCTGGGCTGTAGTGAAGAAAATCTTCATGGCAAGGAGCCTGTGGTTGAGAAAAGTGGCCAATGTGTGAACGACTGCAGCAGAGAGATGGGGTGGGGAGACGAGAGAGACAGGGGTAGAGCTGGAGAGAGAAGAGTTCTTCCTCAGTGTGCTGGTGAGATGGTAAGTTCTTTTATTTTTTATTTATATTATTTTTTGTCAGCTTGATACAAGCTAGAGTTATTTCTAGAGAACCTCCCAAGTGAGGTATGGTCTCCATCAGATTGGCCTATAGGCAAGTTGGTGGGGGCATTGTCTTGATTAGTATTCAGTGTGGGAGGGACAAGACAATTGAAGGTGACGCCATTGGGGACAGGTGGTCCTGGGCTATAGAAATGTAGCCATTGAAATGGAGGTACTAAGAGCATTCTTTCTTTGTCTTTGCTTTTGCTCCTGCCTCCAGGTTCCCATTGTGGCTTCTGCACGGACTGTGATGAGAAGTATAAGCCCAATACCTTCTTTGCTCCTCAAATTGCATTTGGTTATGGTGTTTATCACAGCACAGCAATAGAAACAAAACCAGAACACTTAGTAGACAATTATTTATGAGGTTATGCGCTTACTTGACTTCTATGTTTAAGTGATGTAGATAGTGAGTCAATAAGGTTTTATCAGCAATTCCAGTCTGAGGGATGGAAAACGGACTCTGGTTCAGAGCGCATACTACTTTTGCATGTGACCCAAGTTCGGTGCCCAGTACCTGCTTCAGATGGCTGACAGTCACCTGTAATTCCAGCTCTAGGGGAGCTGACCCCCTTTCTCGGCCTTCACAAGCACCTGAATTCACATGTTCACACCTGTGGGGTATTTCTCCCTCTCATTGGTGGCTCGGTGGGGGAGGGGTGAGGGAGACTGAGTCATGATGAGTTTCCCAGGAGGCAGACTCTGGAGTCGAGCCTCAAGGTGCAGATTTGGTTTAATGTATGTGTTCACTGATATATATGCATACATCACCCAATCCGCTAAGGACTTATCGTGTTACTCTCCAGTGACTCCGAATGGCACATAGCCTGTGTCATGTGAGGATGTATAGGGGGCCATATGTCCAGGCAGTGTGTCTGCAAGCAAATGGCAGGAAACAGGCAAAGCCCTGGACTTTGGTACCAGAGAGGGTCTCCAGTTCACTGGGACTCCATTATGGGTCAATCACCTCGTGTTCCAGAGACTCAGGTCTGCTCAGACAACTGCAGGAGGGTTTCTCACATCCTGTCCTTTAGTGACTCCATCTGAACAGAGACAGACCCCTCACACACCCACACACAGTCATACCCAGAAATAAAAGCAAAAATAGATCGAAATTTTTATGGTTTTATGTAGAATTTGTTAGTTAAAAAAGGAAATCACTAATAGTGGAAATCCAGTAGGAGAACTGCTTCCTTAGATATCAACATGTTCATTCTTAAGATAGCTATGCAGTGTAGCGTGGATTTAGAAAGGAATGTGTTGAACAGTGACAGAATAGCGTGCAGAATCACACCTGAATATCTTGGTCACTGCAATGTAGATGCTTGGGAAAATGGGTTATTTGGTTTGTCACACTACAAAAAGGGATTATTCAAAATTTACAGGTTAAATCAATGTCTTATTCTAAATTAAAAATTAAATGTGTAATGCAAAAATTACATATAATACATATATAATATAATAATATATTGGATAAGGG
This sequence comes from Dicrostonyx torquatus, assembly GCA_028555095.1. Lineage (NCBI taxonomy): Eukaryota > Metazoa > Chordata > Mammalia > Rodentia > Cricetidae > Dicrostonyx > Dicrostonyx torquatus. The sequence continues at coordinate 850,532 of JAQHUG010000130.1, forward strand.
AATGGCATTGTGACTTCTAGGCAGGATGCTACCCATCTCTTTAGCCTGGAACAACACAAAATCTAAAGGAGGATATTGACATTAAAGACGTCTATTTGCCAAAGCAGATCATAAAACAAGTCAGAGAATACTCCCCCAACAAGGAGAAGGCATCTGTGTAGCTAAGACTGGCAAAGGACTAGCCTCCTGAATGTTTGGAGTAGATGTCAGATGACATGGCAGTGGACATCAAAGAAACAGTCAAAACCCTACGTGAGAACAGCATTGATGTTGAGTGTTAATTAATATTATTGATATAGAGCCTAGAGACCTCCAGGAGTGCTCATCTACTTCTGCTGGACATGTGAAATGGCCTCAGCACTTTGGAAAACAACATGTGCTTCCTTTCAACATAAGAAAACTCCAGGCTGGCTAGAATGAATTTTAGAATAATTGCTATCTTTCTGGAGAATGAAGATGGCTTTTGAGCTTCAAATGCATCGTGCTGTTTAGTCCCTGAAGCTGTGACAGATATGCACATTTTATACATGACTTCTCATGTGTGATCAAGATCACAGTGAGACCCAAACCTCTTATTGGACCAGAGCTGGCAGCATTTCTTTTCTTTTTAAAAAACAATTATTGTTTGAGGTTATAATACAATTACATTGTTTTCCTCCTTCTATTTATTCGATCCAATCCTTCCCTTATACTCTCTCAGCTGCTCCCGTTCAAATTCTATCTCTGTCTCTCTCTCTCACACATACACACACATTCTTAAATATGTAAATATAACCTCTGAGTCTGAGTATAACCTGCTCAGTCAAACTGTTACTTGTATGTATGTTTTCAGGGCTGGCAGTTCAGTATTGGATAACCAATTTGATGAGCTCTTCTCTGGGAAGACTGTTTCTCCCACGGTCAGCACTTCCTGGTTGCATGCAGTTCTTTGTCTAGGGTTGAAGCCTTGAGGCATTTTAATGTTGTCCTTGTTCGGATCATATCTAGGCAACCATGTCAGTGGGACTTTATGAGTGTAGCTTCTGTGACATTTCTAGGAGACACCATCTCACTACCAATTTCCTGTTGCTCTGCCTTTTTCAGGCTTTCCGCCCTCCCTTCTGCAATGATCAGAGCTTTAGGCACAGAAGCTGTGCTGTAGATGTATCCACAGGGATGGGGCTTCACAACTCTGTCCTTTGATTGCTGGTGGGTCTTGATGATTTCCTTCACGTGCCAAGAGACATTTCTTTGATGAGGGGTAAAGACTACACACATCTGTGGACATAAGGCAAATATTTAGGATGTAGTTAGGAATTATGCTGGTTTAGCAAAATGGTGGTTGTAGGTTCTCCTCAAAGACCCATAAATGAGGAGAAATCACTAACTGGGGTTCTAGTACTAGACTTGGTTAATCACCTGTTAAGTGGGCCTCACATCCAATCACAGAGCTGCTGCCCTGTGTGCCATTTCTGTTCCCTTAAGGTTAGTGTGTCATGCTGGTCATCATTGGGAATCACATGTCTTATAGCCAGGAAGGGCAATCTTGATTCCCTCCTTTGAAGCTTATGTGGCACCTTTTGGAGTGAGTTCTTAAAGGAGGCTTTTGGGTCAGATCCAGCTCAGCTCCTTTGGGTTCTGTGATCACGGCGCATGGAGTCTTCAGCAACAGGGATTCACCTTCTACTTCTGGGGGACAACCAACAGCAATAGCCTACAATATTTTGGGAGTCTGTTGAACAACCTTGACCAATAGCTTATAATATTTTGGGAGTCTGTTGGCCAATGACTTAATAACAGTTTTCTCATGCCTGGTGAGGTTTTTGTTAGATAGCCTATGGCTTTGGCAGGGAGCATTGTCAGTTCAGATGGGAAAATTTCATTTAAACTCTGCATGTATATGTATAGATACTTTTAAGGAGATAGTTAATAGTACAATTCCTGACTTTTTCAGACATCTTTACCGTGATTTTACCCTCTTCTCTCCTCTTTTTATCTTCCTCCCCAGTTCTTAATCAAGACTCCCCTGTTTCCCATTCCTCCCTTCAGATCACTTGTTCCCTGATATCCCTCTCTCTATTGCTCCTCCACACTTTCAAATGTACCAAACCCTTGCCTACGATTTATTGAATGTGGGCTCCCTGTGCACTTGCTTTATGCCCCCCTGATACGTGCAAGACCTTTTTCTGTGTACGAGTAAGGGACAAATAATTCCTTGAGTCTTTAAATGCATTTGTTTCATTCTGAGGACTGAACACTGGGCAAGCGGGCCATCGCTGAGCCCCACCCCTTCAACCCAGCTATGCGAGTATCCACAGTTAGGAAATATTCATCTATCATTTATGTGTTGGGTAGAATGTGAGTTAAGAAAACGACAAAGCTTGTTTCCTGCGTCCAAGAATTAGACTCTTACTCAGGAGATGAGAATACAAATAGACCGTCCTTGAGAGGCCCGTGAAGGTCACTAAATTGATCTTCAGGATCTAATGGTAAGAACAGTGGGAGTCGAGACCAGGGAGGTGGCTTAGCAGGTATAGCATTTGCCACAGAAGCATGAATACTAGAGTATGGGTCCCCAGCACTCATGTAAATGCTGAATTAAATGCAACCGCCATGCTCAGGAGGCAGAGACAGGGGTCTCCAGGGCACACTTGACTACCACATTCGCCCACATACATGCAAACATGGATATGCACATGGAAACATACCACATACATACACATGCAAAAGAGACCAGTGACTATATAAAACAGTGTGTAAAAGCAGGGCGTGCATGGCAAGCCATACTCCAGTGTGCCTCTGTATTCACTCAGGTACACTCGTGTGAAGTGTTAGTAGTTTTAATCTGTGTCTTATAGAACAGAGAAGCTGGGATCGCATGGGAGGGTGAAATGTCCCTTGTAATTCACCTTGAACGCTTTGTTAGCCTGCATGGAGTGTTCATCTGCATCAGGTATTGCCTTTCCTGCTGTGTGTGTAATAGCCATTAACCCTCTCACCCAGACATGATATCCTACAAAATACCCCCACCTTATAGACACTAAAAAGGCACAGACAAGAGTAGAATCAATATTTAAACCCGGACCATGTATATAATTTCCCCGCTTGCTCCCCGAGATGAAATACTACATTGCTCAGGCTGGGATCACACTGACTGAGAACCCGAGCTCGACTGTGAACTTTTGATTCCCCTGCCTCCACCTCTGGAGTGCTGGATAACAAGCGTGCACCACTATGCCTTTTATGCAGTGCTGATAACTGAATCTGGAGCCTCATGGACGCTAGCTGAGTTTGTTATTGACTGAGCTTCACACCCAACCACCACACAATCCCCGACTTCATATTCTTAGCCATTATGTTGCGGAGAGATTTGTCTAACTTGAGAGCAATGGGTCTAAAATGCTGGAGGTACTGAGTCTGACTACAAATGAAACCCATGTCAGAGTCTCTCCCAGCCAAATCTCCGTAAGGAGGGGGCATCTGGACCATAAATAATGAGAATTACCCAAGACTCGAAGATCTGAAGACAGAAGAGTTCCCACAGCAGAAAGAGAGATGAAGTTTTGAGTGTACCTGGGATGGTTATGAGCTTTTTATAAAGAAATTCAAGTTTGATTGATTTTTTTAAAATCTGTCTCTATGTATGTGAAATGGGGTGGCGTTGGCATGGAGGGCAGGGGTATGGAGGTCAGAGGACAACCTCAGGTATGGTCTGCCTAGAGACAGAATTCCTCTAGCTTTGCTCCCCTGGGGATTTTTCTATCTCTACCTCCCATCTCCTCTCAAGAATGCTGGGCCTGCAGTTTTGTGGTACATTTTGCATATTTACACAGATTCTGAAAATTCACACTTGGATGCTTATGCTGGGGTGGCAGGGGCCTTCACCACTGAGCCATCTCCTCAGCTGGGAATATGAACCGGAAACATAGAACTCTGGCTAACGAACTTGTCCCTTCTTTACTCCAGAAGGAAGGATGACAAGACCAACCTCACTGTGAAATCAAAGGAGGTCACACAACGGCAACAAGCCCAGGTGTCCTTCTTAACAACATGGCCACAGTTCGCACAGCTCCGTCAGCTTGGCTGTCTCTGTTTTACATGCTCATGTCACTAGTAATGAATGTGTCTGAGCACTTAATTGATCAGGGACCGCAAAACCAACATAACACACATACTCTTTAGAGCCACCACATCTATCTTACAAGGTGTCAATTATCTTCATTTTGTAGATTGGAATGGACGGTCTCGGAGGCTAAATAATATCCCCAAGGTCAAAGCATCTATTGTGAGGGAGAAGACTATTCAACTCAGTTTTTCTTTCTAGACCATGCTCCGTTACCAGCCGTGAACTCACTCACCCAGGCAGGCAGAATGCAGTGCCTCTTCCTGCTGTAGTCTCGTCCACACAAACACACTGAGCTAGTTTATTTTTGAGGTTGTGATAAACACCACCACAGAAAGCAATTGAGAGAGAAAGCAATCCATTTGGTTTCTACTTCCGGGTCACACTTTATCACTGAAGGAAGTCAGGGCAGGAACTCAAGCTAGAGCTTGAAGCAGAAATCCTGTGGGGGATGCTGCAAGTTGGCTTACTTTCTGGCTCATGTTCAGCTAGTTTTCTTTTACAGCCCGGAACCTCCTGCTTAGGGGCAGCGCTGCCCACAATGAGCCTGAGCCCTTCTCCATTAATTAATAATCAAGAAAATTCTCCGTAGTAATAGCATCACACCAATCTGATCCGCACTAGTCTCAATCTAACCAAAGCCTTTCCGTTCTGCTGACTAGGCTATGTCGAATTGATAATTCAAGCCAGCGATGATACAAACACCGTGTCAAATATTTCCTAGACGTCCAGGAGTGGGATGGTGGTAAGGCTGTGGTGATGATGACGGAAGAGAGACGTGGAGAGATGGGAGCATGTTCCTGCTCTCAGGTATCGAAACGCTGTGGGTAAAAGCACAGCTACTCAGTGCTGGTAGACTGTGCAAAGTTGGCCTGAGCGAATCAAAAATAAAGCTGATTGCAAACTTGGTGTGTAACCGAGAAAATAAAGACATTGCTTCCTGACTGATTTGGACTAAGAAAAGATGTATTTACTTGCAGTTTATTATGCGGAATGTGACAGGCGCACATTTGTGCTTTTTATTGAATGATGACTTACTCCATACAGGAATCGGTGCAATTTGTAATGCAGATTATGTTTTTAGACAGAATAAAAAAAAAAAAAAGGGTGCAAATACACTGATGGCTGTCATGTGACAGGCCCCGCACTTCTCAGAAAGTGGCTGGAGCGTGGGTGGGGACGACAAATATATACCCTTGATGCACAAATGTGATTTCTAAAGAAGATTCTGGGCAGCTTCCAATTCAGTCAGGCGGATTTAGACAGAAGAAATCCATGGCTAAGAAAAGCTAAGGAGCCGAAAATAGCAGGAATTGGAGCAGATCACTCCCATTAACTGCTGAGGCACCTCTAGACAGAGCAAGAAGAAGCCTGCCTAAACTAGGATGTGGCACGCAGGGGTCCATGATGAGTCTCTGTGAGACTCCTGGAGGCAATCAGAGGAGCCCTGCCCCCCCCGGCTTATTTTCTGAGTAATGAGTTTAGTGACCTCAGCAGCTTCCAGGCACCCAGCCAGATCTCATCGTGTGATTCATTTGTGCAATTCTTTCAGGAGGCAGACTTGGGCTTTCCACTCTACGTGCATTTGTGAATTTACAAGTGGGTAGGATTCGGTCTTTCTTCAGGATCATCAACCACCATCCACATTTCCCCTAACAGTGCATGCATCAAACTCCCGCGCCCCTTTTAGATGAAGGCGTATCATGTCGGTGGACTTTGGAGCTAAGTTCCTCTTTAGGAGCAGTCACGAAGGAGTGTTCATTCATGCTAACGTGACTTCAGCTGCTCCTGAGTCACACTAGCAGGAATGTGTGATAAAAGATGCTGCCGCGCAGAGACTGGGAAATAAGTGGGAACACGTCTCATTTCAAGAATTTCTTTGCCTTGGTGGAAGGCAAAGCTGGTCATGGCACGATTTTCAAATCACGTTCCGGTTTTCTCATCATTTAAAGTTGGACCCTGGGTATCTGGCTTACCAGGAATCTTGGGGGTGGGCGGCTAAAATGTTATTCCAGTGATACTTCCTCCAAAGACCCAGTAGCTGGCAGGCCTTCAAGGCAGTCTCTCCCTCACTGCCTCCCCAGTTCCTGTGATTTCCTCAGGCAGAACCATGCCCTATAGCACAGTCTGTTCTCAAAGTCTTGTTCTTCCTTGCTTCTGCCTACCAAGTCCTGGAATAACATTTTGTGTGTGACTACACCCAGAAAAATATGAACCCTCTAATCCTGCATAATCAGAAAGAACTTTAAAAGTCAGTGTCCTCTTTCCCTCCAGATGTGGCCCACACATCAGTCTACCCTCTTGCTCTCCCTGTGCTTGTGTGCCCAGATCAGAATTTACTTTCTTCATTAAGTTTCCACATTAAGTTCCTTTCCTTTCCTTTCCTTCCCTTTCCTTCCCTTCCCTTTTCTTTCTTTCCTTTTCTTTTCTCCTTTTTAAACTTGTGACCACCAGGGCTTATGTCTGTCCCAGCTGATACCTGCACCAGGTCTCATAGCTTGGTAGATCAGAAAGATCCACATGTTTCCTGAATAACCTGATTCCTTCCCTTCTAAGAGAGACAGGAAGGGAGAGGGGAGAAGGGAGGAGAGGAGAGAATGAGAGAGGGTGAGCAGAATGAATTAACCTTTCCACCCGCTTGTTCTGCTCTATTTTAATGGACTGGGTGGTGTAATCTCCATTAAGGGTTGAGACAGTCTACAATCTATTAATGCACCGTTCATTTCTTCTGGGAACCCCATTTTACAGGACACCTCAGACAATATTTTACCAGCTACCCAGGTATCTCCTAGCTCAACCGACTTGAACACAAAATTAGCCATCATACGTAACCAGCAATGGTCAGTCCCCTTCTAGAGACTGAAGTATAAGGAGACACCTAAGGGGGTACATAGGGTTGGAGACAATGCAGGTGGGATCCAAACCTGTGGTTTATAATTCCAAAGTCACCATTCGTTCCAGGGTCCTAGCAGTCCAGGGTTGTAAAATGTGCCTATAGTTTTGCTACACTCTATGTGACTAATTGGCGGTATCCATAGCTGCTGTGCTGCAAACTTACCTCTGAGTCTACCCCTGCTACACTCTCCAGGGGCTGCATAAGACAACAGGTTAGCTCAGCAGGCCTGTCTCTGCCTTTCTCTGTGAAAGCCAAGGCTCCACTTTCTGGAAACTTTTGCTTGGAGACTTTAGTCCAGTGGTTCTCAACCTTCCTAATGCTGCAACCCTTTCACACAGCTCCTCACGTTGTAGTGACCCCCCCCCCATAAAATTATTTTCACTTCTACTCCACTGTCATTTTGTTACTTTATGAATCATAATGTCAATATCTTATATGCAGGATATCTGACATGAGACTCCCAAAGGGGTTGTGAACAACCCCTTTGGTTACTAGTGGAGACTTTCTTATAATAGTGTCCCTCTCACCTACCCCCTTCCGCCCTTTTACCAGAGTCATCCCTGAGTTGTGCTTCTCCGGAGAGAAATGCTGCACCCACTTCCACTGATTGTCCTCTTTTTCAATCACAACACTGATCCCACTACATCTCTGTTGGGTCTCTTTCTTTCTGATTATTTCATGGAAGAGCAAAGCAGATGCACTGGACCCCCTCACTTAGCTCATGGAATGGTGAATTTTCATGTCAGTTCTTTGTGTAAGAGTTTCACACACTCAATGATTTCAAGGCCTAGCTATATGTGATGGTTGAAATTTCTCTCTCTCTCTCTCTCTCTCTCTCTCTCTCTCTCTCTCTCTCTCTCTCTCTCTCTGGTTTTATGAGACTGGGTTTCTCTGTAACTTTTTGAGCCTGTCCTGGAACTCACTCTGCAGACCAGGCTGGCCTTGAATTCAAAGAGATCCACCTGCCTCTGCCTCCCAAGTGCTGGGATTAAAGGTGTGCGCCACCACCTGTCTGAAATAGTTCTTTTAAACTCGGTTATTTGCAGTCTTGTTCTCCAGTTGGTGGTACTGTCTGGGCAGGCTTAGAAAGTGCAGCTTTCTTAGAAGAAGTGTTTTACTGGGGGTGACTTTGAGAATTTACAACATTCACTTCACTTTCATTTTATTCTCTGTTTTGTGTTTGCCTCTGAGGTGTGACCTCTCATCTGGGACCATGCCTCCTCCAATCATTATGACCTTTCTTCCTGATGCCATAAGCTAAAGTCAGCTCCTCTGATCATAAGAAGCTTTTGTTACAGCAGCAGAAAGTAACTGGTACTGTAGATGGCAGGAGGGATGAGAAGGCTATAGAAGGACAGAGCAAAAGAAAGCATACAAAAAATTACACATTATGGTCTTTACTTCCAAGCAAGACTACTGTACAGGCCATGTAAGGGAGATGTAACATATCTGTACAACTAAAAGAACATCTTTGTCCTGCCATAGGACTGCATCAATGGATACTGGGGGAAACCAAGAGATGTAAACCTTATGATGCAGATGCACAAGGACTCTGCCCTAATGGCTGGAGGGGGATCCTTAAGGTGAGTTCTAGTTCATTGCCCCTTGCTCACCAAAGCCAAACAACACAGTGGCTGACAAGCTAATCACCCATTGGGTACCTTTGTAAGGGTATCAATACCCTGCAAACAGGGAAGCTACAGACCAGTTCACATAGCTTTAGAAGTGGGAGATTTTAACTAGGAGTAGAACAGACACTTTTTCTTTTGCTTATAAAGAAAACATTTTTCTGAAAACATTTTTTGAGTTAGCCAAATTCCATTCCAGACATCCCATAGAATCTTACTATTAGAAAGAGTCATTTGTTATACACTTGTATTTGATTGGATTTGTGTGTCAACTTGACACAAGTTAGACTCATCAGAGAGTAAGGAGCCTCAGTTGAGGAAATGCCTCCATGAGACCAAATTGTAAGGCATTTTCTCAATTAGTGATCAATGGGGGAGAGGGCCCAGTCCATGATGGGCAGCCATCCCTGAGTAAGTGGCCCCGGGTTCCATAAGAAAGTGGGCTGAACAAGCCATGGAAAGCAAGCCATGGCCTCTGCATCAGCTCCTGCCTCCAGGTTCCTGCCCTGAGTTCCTGTCCTGACTTCCTTCAAGAGTGAAAAAGAGTATAAGTGTAAGCTGAATAAACCCTTTCCTCCCCAGCTTGCTTTATGGTCATGGTGTTTCATTGCAACAGTAGACACCCAAAGACAACATTTTAGTGAAATAAAGACTTTACAATCAAAAAAATTTAATTGAGGTGGCTCACTTACAATTTCAAAGGTAGAGTCAATTGCCCTCATGGCTGGGAGCATGTAAGCAGTTGACCAGATATGATGCTGGAACTGAGAGTCCTTAGATTTTGACTCAGAGGCAACAGGAAGTCAACTGACACACTGAAAATTATACTGGAAATAATAGACCTCATCTCCCAACCCCCCAGTGACACACTTCCTCTAACATGGCCATCTCCACTCCTACTACTACACCTCCTCCTCCTACCACTCCCTATGAGATTGTGGTGGCCAACTACATTCAGACTCTCACAGTGGTATAGCTAAGTCCTGAGGTAGATAGATTCCCAAGTATCTAGGGATTTCCAAAGTTGCTATACAAGTTTGAAATTCCAGGAGCAGTGGAGGAGTGTTCCTTTTGCTTTATATCCTTGCCAGCATGAGCAATCACTTGTTTCTGATCCTAGCCATTCTGAGATGTGTAAGATGAATTCATTTTTTTTTAAATTACAAACTGCTGGGCCTCTTGCTCAGGCTGTATTGCTAACTAGCTCCTACTTGTAAATGAACCCATTCCTATTAATCTACGAATTTCCACATGACTCACGACTTTACCTGTGGTCTAGTACATCTTGTCACTCCAGGGGCTAGATAGCATCTCCTAAGCTCCACCCTTCTATTTTTCTGTATTTTCTTTCTTTTTTATTGATTTTTATTGAACTCTACATTTTTCTCTGCTCCCCTCCCTGCCTCTCCCCTTCCCCTTCAACCCTCTTCCAAGGTCCCCACGCTCCCAATTTACTCAGGAGATCTTGTCTTTTCCTACTTCCCATGTAGATTAGATCCATGTATGACTCTCTTAGAGTCCTCATTGTTGGGAGTAGAACAGATCTTAACCCTGATGAAGAACATGAACAAAGAGAACATACAATGAAGAAGAAACACAATTCCCCACCAAAGCCAACAGGAAGGTAGAATGCTCCCTCACATTCCTCAGCATCCTCCTAGAAGGGTTGGAATTGCAATGAAATAAGAAGAGGAAACAAATGGCACCACAATTTGGAGTAAAGAAATAAAACTGTTCATTTTCACAGATGACAATTATCTATGTGAGAAGTGCAAAATGAAAGTGTCATGTAAGACCCCAGTAAAGGATACAGAGGTACCACATGAGGTTCCACCACTTACCTACTTTCTTTCCAATAGTAGATGAGTTGAATTCGAAATAAAAACCAGAGGATAATTTCCACCAGCTCCCTAAACAATAAACCAATGCTGATTGGCCAGGCAGGAAGCATAGGTGAAAAAACCAGACAGGAAGTAGTAGCGGGGCAGGGAGAACAGGAGGATTCTGGGAAGAAGGAAGCTCTTCGTCCAGTCCTTCCCAGACCACCTAAGGAGCAGAATGTGACCTGCCCAGCTGAAAAAAGTACCGAGCCATATGGCTAACATTAGATAAGGATAATGGGTTAATATAAAGTTACAAGAGCTAATAAGAAACCTGAGCTAATGGGCCAATCAGTTTATAATCTTATGGAGACCTTTGTGTGATTTTCTTTGGAGCTTGCCAGCTGTGGGGTACCAGGTGGGACAGAAACCCCAACAAGCTGGCCCTCATGTTACAACTGGGTAATGTGGGGGGGCGCTGAAACATACATGAATGGGTGGGACTACTTGTTATGAAAGCAAGAGTATCTTAGTTCAAATCCCCGGCAACTGTGTAAAAAGTCTGGTAATATGGTAAGGGTTAGGGCACGTGTATCCTAGGAGCTTGCTGGACAGCCAGCTTAACTAAAAACAGCAAGTTCTGGTTCAAAAAGTAAGATGGAGAGAGAGCAATTGTGGAAAACACCTGGCATGGCATCTTCCTCTGGGCTCTGATGTCACATTCTCTCTGTCTCTCTCTCTCTCTCTCTCTCTCTGTCTCTCTGTCTCTCTCTCTCTCTCTCTCTCTCTCTCTCACACACACACACACACACACACACACGGAATAACTATATGCTTGGCAGTATCAATTTGAAGATTTACAAAAAGGTTACAGTAATCAACAGTATGGTATTGGCAAACAAATAGATCAATGTAACTGAGCATATATTTCATAAATAAAACTACAGAATGAAAGCTAATGATCTTTGAAAAGAAACAAAGATAATATACTGGGAGGGGTACTTTCAGGAGTGGGTGCTCAACAGCCAGGCATTCCCACACAAAATGTGGTTTGGTTTGAGCTCCGTTCTATGTCCTCTATGAATATTAATGAGAATGGGCCACAGGCCTAAATGTGAAGCACAGAACCAAGAAACTAGGAGTTAAAATAGAAGGAAGTTCAGACAATTTTGGGCTTAGTGATAACATCTGCACCATCGAAAGGGCAACCCATGGCAGCGTAGTTGATGAGCCGCACAACATCAGAACTGAAAGCTCTGCTCCGCGAAAGGCTCTGTGAAGAGAATTGAAAGACAACACACAGGGGAGGAGAAGGTATTTGCAAAGGGATACTGAGAAGGACTATTGCCCAAAACGTGTAAAGAACACTTAAACTCAAAGTAAGAAAATGAAGAACCTAATTGAAAAGTGAGCCAAAAAGCTTAACAAACTCCTCATCAAAGAATGATCTGAGTTCAATCCCTGGAACTCACCTGGTGGAAGGAGAGAACCAACTCTCACAAACTGTCCTCTGATTCACACACACACACACACACACACACACACACACACACACACACGAGAGAGAGAGCCAGAAAGAGAGAGAATATGTATGCAAGTTCTATATCATATGTCATTATGTCATTAGGGAAACAAAATGACAGGGAGATACAACTACACACACCAATCAGAATGGCTAAAATCCAGAATACAGACAACAATAAATGTTGGCAAAGATACAGAACTCAAGAGTTCTTCCGCATGGCTGGTGGTGGCACTAAATGGTACAGGGGCTTTAGAAGGCGGTTGATTGATTTCTCACCAAACCAAATGCATCCCCATCACACAATGCAGCAATTACTTGTCATCTACCCAAGGGAGTTGAAATCTGACATCCACACCAATAACTCGAATAGAGATGTATAGCAGATTGACCCATGATGGGCCCAAATGCGATGGAATTGAGGTGCCCTTTGTTAGGAGAATGAACAAACCCTAGTCTGTCAAGTCTAGAATGTTGTTCAGCTCTACAAAGAAATGAGACGTCAAGGCCCCAAAAGACTCTGCTGGCATCCAGCTGCGCATTCATATGGGGAAGGAGCTGATTTGAAACGATTGCAAACTGTGGTACTCCAATTGTGGACAGGCCGAGCAGGGAAGACTGTAGGATGATGTGATGGTGAACACCGACTGACAGCTTGACGGGATCTAGAGTCGCCAGAGAGACAGCTTCTGGGATTGTTTGCAAGGGATTTTCCAGTTAGGCTAACTGAGGTGGGAAGACACACCCTAGCTTCAGACATTCTGTGGGTTGGGATCACAGACAGAGTAAAAAGGAGGGAGTGGATTGACCACCCGCATTCACCCCTCCGGCTTCCAGATGGTGGACACAGTGTGACCAGCTGCCCCAAGGTCCTGTCACTGAGGCTTCAAACTGTGAGGCAGACCAGACCTTTCTCCTGTTAGTGACTTTTGCCAAGTGTCTTGTTGCAGCAAGGAGACGAGCGACTGACCCTAATGGTGGGAGTGCTTTTGACACAATCGCAGTGACTCTGCACCACGCCTTCACACATTTGGGCAAACTCACAGGAGACACAGCAGCTAGTAAAAGTCCCAGGGTCAAGGATGGACCGTGAGAGGTCAGTTTTCTCTCTGATGAGGAAGTTAGCAATAGGGAAGGCCGTGCATATGTGGGAGAAGGGGCCATATGGGAAATCTCCATAAATTCTCAACGCTGCTGTGAACCAACAACTGCTTTCAAAAAAAGTGTTTTTAAAGTGTGCTATCTTTATGTTTTAAAATTCTGTTTCTTAAGCGGGGTTTTAAGTGGAAGATCTCCAGGAGGGAAGCTGCAATCCTTAATTCATTCATATCCAGCCACACCACAGCCTGGGTTCGTTCCTACATTAGCTCATAGTCATCTGGGAGAAGGAGAAAATACTTTAAACATAACAACTGACCTGGCTTCCCGCCCTATTTCATAGTTCATTTTCAAGCCAGAAGATTTTAGGTTTTGTTTGAGTGTGTGTGTGTTCCTGTTCATGTGTGTATGTGTGTTCCTGTTCATGTGTGTGTGTGTGTTCCTGTTCATGTGTGTGTGTGTGTGTGTTCCTGTTCATGTGTGTGTGTGTTCCTGTTCATGTGTGTGTGTGTGTTCCTGTTCATGTGTGTGTGTGTTCCTGTTCATGTGTGTGTGTTCCTGTTCATGTGTGTGTGTTCCTGTTCATGTGTGTGTTCCTGTTCATGTGTGTG
>JAQHUG010000130.1:872890-929342 GCA_028555095.1 Dicrostonyx torquatus
TTTTTTTTTTAAGGCATTGTTTATTTTATTACTTTATCTCTAGATTTTTCTTTTTCTCTCCTAAGCCTACATACATCCATATAACAGTGTGACCTATTTATAGGTCTTTTCTGTCTGAATCTGCCTATTGTGAATCTGTAAATTCTTTACTATCAAGGAGTACTTTTGCTAAGCAAAGTTGAATTATTATAACAGACACTGACAAGACTGGCAAGACTTTATTTTCCAATTCTTATTACATTAATTTATTTGGTGCAAGTATGTGTGTGGGTATGTGTCAGTGTTCATGTTTCATAGTATGTATGTGTCATAGTGCACACTTGTGGGAACTGGCTCTGTCTTTCCACCATGTGGGACCCGGGAATCAACTCAGGTTGTCAGGCTTTATAGCAAGCACCTTTACCTACTACTGAGCCATCTTGACAAACTAAGACTTGGTTTTGGGGGTGGGGTAGTATGTGATATACCTTAGCATGTCAAAGATGATCTGCAGGCATTGGTTGGTCTTAATTATGGGTCCTTGGTGCTGTTCACAATAGATGACAATTCTTCCGATACAGACTCTACGGACCTATTGTGTCCTGTTGGGTTGAACCTTTATCCCCACTACCATTTCCTCTAAGTGGAGGCCACCTCTTATTCCCATTCCTCAGCTGCATTGGCTTCCACATCCATGTAAGGTTTGGAATTGCTCTGTTTTCTTCTATCCTCTTTCTATTTCAATTTCTGTGTTCTAAGATTTGCTCTCTCATTCCCTAAGGCCTTCCCTTCAGATAGTTAATATCTGGTTTAGAAGTTATTTATTTATTTATATTTTCCCAAAGAAACACAGACCGTTTCTTCCCTTTTAAATCTCTCTTTGATGATCTTACACCTCCTCCAGGTAAATTAGATGGCTCTGAGGAATGAGAAAGTCACTCGAGCACAGGAACGCTGGAAAGGAAAAGGCCTTAAGACAGACTAGAGCTTCAAGATATGATTGCCTATGATTAGGTGATCAGGGCTATGACAAGGCTGTGTGACTATTCAAGGCCCAAAGGCCATGTCTCAATTAAATCTCCCAGGCCCTGTAGGGAATGCTAAAACAGTGAGACTTTGGAGCAAGGGTGAAGCACAGCCATCCAGCAGTGCTGAGATGAGGCTTTTCTTAGAGAATTTTGGAATTAGACATCACACATCTGCATTGTGGAGACCAGAGGAAGAAAGGCCCGAGGATGAGGTCATAAAATCAAAGAGAGATGACAGTGGAACACTCTCAGATAACAACAGAGGTATCTGAAGGAGTTTCGGAGGCAAAGATGGTCCCTGGCTTCGTAGGAGCAGTCCCCTTAAGCAGTCTAACTTTATGGTTGGTAAAGGGACTGTTCCTGGGCCATTGTTCAGGTTTCCACGTTTAGTGTAAACAATGTGATTTAAGTGTAAATGCATGAGATTTAAGACTTCATTAGACTGTGGGCATCAGATAGGGAGGCTTCACGCAGCTCGCTGTTAATCTAAATGCCCTGAGCACATTTTAAACGGGGTAGGCGAAGCTGCACTGTTTGGCAGATTAGGTATGTGAAATGCATTTTCAGTTTACAAGATGTTCAGTTTTGATGGATTTGTTAGGCTGCTGCCTCATTGTAAGTGATGGAGCATATGGATTTAAGAGATTCAGCTGGAGAAATGTACTGACTGATTGTTGTGGCTGTTGTGTGACTTTTCCAGTTGTCTGAGACTGGGGAAGTAAGGAAGAAGAGTCCAGGGGGGAAGTGGACCAGTGGGTAGAAAGCCACAGTCAGGTAGGAAGAATTGTTTCTGGTATTTTATTGTCCAATGATCTGACTACAGATGATGATGATACTTATTTTTGAAGATCACAGATTTTAAGTCATCTAACCACAAACAAGTAATCAATGTTTAGGCTATGGGCCTGCTAATCTTTTCTGTGCTGTGTTACAGTGTAAATGAAAGCACCAGAGCATACTGGATCGTATGTAGAACTAATATGTTCATCAGGAATAACACAGAATGTAGGAAGAGCTAAGAACAGCAGAGAGGGCAGGTTTACAGTGGGAAGAACAGTTATTTTCATGTGCAGGTAAGATGGAAATGGATCAACCACTTTTATACTAAAGTGTTCTCAGGTGATACTTTTATTAATGCTCACAGCAAGTTGACTTATGAGTGAATTAAACAGAAATGGTAAATCCAACTTCTCTTTTTCCTGAAATAGAAAATAAGATAAAGTTAGCTTCTAGTCTCCATTACTACTTCTAAATGACCAACTTCTCACTCTCTTAATAAGCAAATCCTTCCCATGGGGCTGATGCTCAGCTTCAATACCATCTTCTGACAGTACTCCTGTCAGCAGAGGCTGTTGTGTGCTTCTGTGATAGAGCACTCAAGACTGGGTCACTGATTTTCTTACAGTTCTGGAGATGGAAAAGCCCAAGGTCAAAGACTCACATCTGGCAAGATGCTTCTTGCATTGTTATCTCGTGGTTGGTTAAAGTGTGATTAATAACAGCTCAGAGACAGAAATTGGGATTCAACCTGAAGGTCAGAAAAGCAAAGCAGCCAGTCACTGGCTCTTACCTCAACATCAGTCTGAAATGGTGATCCTACCTCTAGGAATCTCAGAATGACACTGAACTGAGAACTATGTCCTCCTGTCTTATAATTGTCTCTAGGGCTGGGATTAAAAGCCTGTACCACTGGGAGTAAAAGCATGCACTGCCTGGTTTCTATGGCAGCTAGTGTGGCTACTGGGATACCACTGCCTGGTCTGTAAGGCTGACCAGTGGTATCGTTTTACTCTCTGATCTTCAGGTAAATTTTATTTAATACAATCAAAATGCCACTACAGATAGTGGGGGAAAAAAGAAGGGAGGAGGGAGAGAGAGCTATTGGCCCACTTCCCACCATTGTTACACTCAGTAATAATGCCTTAAAACTTGCTTTAAAAAAGATGTTATATACATACATACGTGTGTGTGTGTGTGTGTGTGTGTGTGTGTGTGTGTGAGTGTGATGTGGGATTTCCCTCTGTACCATTGATTAATAAAGAAACTGCTTTGGACCTATAGCAAGGCAGAACTTAGGTAGGCAGGGAAAACTAGGCTGAATGCTAGGAGAAAAAAGGGCAGGGTCAGGGAGAAGCCATGAAGCCCCACTGGAGCCAGACAGAACTTTACCCGATAAGCTACAGCCACATGGAGATACACAGATTAATAGGTTAAATTAAGGTGTAAGAGTTAGCCAATATGAAGCTAGAGCTAATGGGCCAAGCAGCATTTTAAATAATATAGTTTCTGTATGATTACTTCAGGACTAAGTGGCCAGAAACCAATAAGCGGCTCCTCTTCCTTGCAACAAATTGGTACTGTCAACATGGGTAACTACATCCACATTAAAAACCAGTGAAAGCTTAATAAGGAATTCTAGACACAAAATAACAGAGTTAAGCATGGCTTTTGGTAGTCATAAATTTCTTTTTCTAGATGGGCTTACAGCGAGCAATGGCGGGCTGCTTTAAGAAATGTACAATAAAAGCCACATGGCTTTGAAATGGCGACTTCCCAGCCATGGGTTGTGCTGCTAGTGCAAGATTGAGCATTTGAATGGGGTTTGTGAGCAACATGCTAGGGCTTGCTTGGTGGCAACATGGACCGGCTGTGTGCATAGAGATGGGCACTATGCATGGCTCTCAGAGGTGACCAGCAGCTACACCAGGCAAGCAGGAAGTACTGTATTTTCCTTAGCAATGGCGCCATTTAAGTTTTTTAAGAAGTGCCTACCATTTTAAGAAGCACTCGTGGACTGTAAAGAATTACAGATACATAATAGGACAGATTCAAACATAAAAGACCTCTAAATGGGTCACAGTGTTGGATAAATGTACGTAGGCTTGGGAGAGAGAAGAAAAAGAGTGTAGAGAGTTGGAAAAGAAGCAAATGGTTTAAAAATAATTAAACAAAGTCTTTAAAGAGACAGAGTACAGAGAGTCATAGATTAAACACATAAAGATGGAAAATATACAGAGAGCCTGGATTATGTATATTATTGTGTTGTCTTTGAATTTTTTTACTATAAAGGAGCTAAGTAACCTATATATATTTATAAATGAGATTTATATATCTTATTTTAAAAATGTATTAGATAGT
Source organism: Dicrostonyx torquatus (assembly GCA_028555095.1). Taxonomy (NCBI): domain Eukaryota; kingdom Metazoa; phylum Chordata; class Mammalia; order Rodentia; family Cricetidae; genus Dicrostonyx; species Dicrostonyx torquatus. The sequence goes on from JAQHUG010000130.1 coordinate 877,036, forward strand.
TATCTATAATAGTCATTTGTAGTCATGTTAGTTAGGTTTTCTAGATAGATCTAGGCCCAGGGAGGTCAGAAAAGGGCATAGGATCCTATAAGAGCTCCAGTTATAGGTGGTTGTGAGTCAGTAGATGTGGGTTCTGGGAACTAAACTGGGGTTCTCTGGATGAGAAGCAACCACTCTTTGCTGCTGAGCTCTCCAGCCCCAGAATTGTTTTTTGAGGGACACATGCTGACTGAGGCCACCATCATCATTTTATTTACTGTGGTATTTCTCAGGTATTATCTTGAGGGCAGGGGAAGTTGTCATTATTAGGCTTGGCTTTCTAACCATATTTTATCTTATATTTCCTTGCAAAGAGTATGTTTAAAGTTTTGGTCAGAAATTACCAAGATTCATGTAATGAAACTAATAATCTGAATCCTCAATGTGAGCCCAAATAGATTGGCTGCCATTCTCTTCTGGTGCAAAGGAAAATGCTCTCTTGCCTTTTCCTCTCTGCATTCAAGAATCCAGGTTACCCAGAGGACACCCTCCTTCCCACAGGTGACAAGCCACCATCTGATATAAGGGTACAACATGGCAGTCTCCATAAACATCTTACCAAAGTGCTATTTCATGACATGAAACTTTTGCCCATGCACTCACATGTTTCACACGATTGTGACAGTCTCCTGGTTCCATCTCATCACCAAAAATATGGTTAATAAAATCTTCCCAAAGAACTTCTGCAAGCCAACTGGGAAAGCTATGCTATTACGTACTATCAGTTCAGCTAAACCTTCTGACTCAGCAGCTGTGGAAAGCTCCGGAGGACATGGAGAATTTTCCTAAAGATTTATGATAACCCTGCGTGTGGGGGGGACAATCAGGGCCATGTTTATTTTTACTCAATCAAGAATAATTATAGAAAGTTTTCAGAGTCTTGGATTCTCAGAAGGCAACATTTATTCAGTCTCTTCTCTCAGGGAGCCATACTTCAGAGAACTGCTGGCAAGTCTGCTTAGGGGGATGTGTGTAGTTCAGCTTCTGCCCTAAGCCTGCAGTTCTCTGGGGATGAAAGTGGGAGGCTGTGTTGCGTTAAGCCAAGGGGATTATTTTAATGCTATAAATGAACCTTTTAGCTAATCAAGATTTTTGAGCTGGTAGAAGGGTTGAAATTCCAAGATCCCCATCAGACTAGAAGAGAGGCCATAATTATCAGACTGCAGCTGAAGAGTGATCTTCACCCAGATCACCACGGCAACCTTTTCAGGTTTGGAGGACTTTGCAAGCCTTTATAAACGTCCGATTTCTTTTTTTTTTTTTAAGATTTTTTTTTTAAAATTGCATGTATGTGTTTGTGGCTGTGTATAGGTGTGTGCTCATGAGTGTGGGTGCCCTAGAAGTCTAGAGGAGGGTTTTACATTCTCTGAACTGCAGTTGTGAGCCACCCAACAGGGGTGCTGAGAACCAAACTTGGGTCTTCTGCAAAAGCATTATGCTCTCATAAACCGCTAAGCTATCTTTCTAGCCCCCTTATTTTTAAAAATAACTTTATTTATGAAAAATGTTGACAACTTCCTACATGAATATAATTTATCTTAATTATTTCCATCCATAATTCTCTTTCTCTCCCCACCCTACTTCCTTAGGATCCTTAGTTCTTCCTGAGGCATCCTTCCTAGTTTCATGTCTTCTTTCCAAAATAACCCACAGAATTAGTGAGGGTTGTTTGGTAGAGAATGGATGTAGGGCTATTCTACTTCATTATACGCAAATTGTCAGTGGCGCAACACCAAAGAAAAACAACCCCTCCCCAGTAGTCATTAACTGTTTCTCAGTGAGGGGTGGAGTTTCACGTGCCCCTCCCGTCATGCTAACATGCTCTTTGGTTAGATCTTACACAGGTCTTGTGCTGGTGGCCTCAGGTGCTGTGAGCTCAGGAATGTGGGGTCCGTGTTTTCTTTGTCAATCCCTGCAGAGAAGGGATTAGTTCTATCATCAGATGGCCTCACTTGCTGCACAATAGTCCACATCATTTCACTGCTTGCTTTTCTTTTTCTGAGTATTTGTACACACACAGTTTTCTATGTTTGATATTCTCCACACACTGTTTATTCTTAGTAATCCCTAATGGTGAATATTAGTCCAATTTTTCTTCTTTGATAATGAATAAGCCTGTGGAGAACATCTCTGCATTAATATTTCATCTATTTCGTAATATATTTTTAGAATTTGGCCCAGAAGTTATATTACTGTGCCACTGGATATAAACATTTCCAAAGGCCTCAGTGTTCCACCCGGCAGCTCCACAGCCCAGCACAGTCACCATCCTCTGAGTATCTCACCCCAACCTTTCCACTGACTCCGTAAACAATGGGTATTCCTGGCTTAGAAGTGTGAGACCTAAATAGACAAAAGTCAATCCCTCTTTGGATCTATTCTTTAAAAGTTAGAAACTTCAACTATTGCTCTTATTTTGGTGAGCCATTTCCCAGCTCAGAATATTTTTATTTTGAGCTAAATAAATTCATGGAAAGGAAAGTTATCCAAAGCCACCATGGTCTTCTCTTGTAATTTTTGGAGATATTTTCTTGTTATGTCTGAGCCATTCTCCACTGTTGCCTCCCAACTATGAAGGCTGGATTTCCATTCTACTCGGAAGGCTCTCACCCACTGAAGTGGCTGTTGCACGGGACTAAAGGGGTGGGTTAGATACAGTACATTGGTTTTAATTCTTTTCACTGGGAACCTAAAGACACCTGGCTCAAGACCTCCCAATAGTAAGGTTTGGATGTCGCTAACTTTCTAAGGCCATCAGAGTTGCCTTCGTCTGAGTCCTGGCAGTTGTATTCTGACATCCTTTTCCGCATCAAGCCTCATGATATTATCAATTTGATGATGACTGCTTACCTGGTCCTCAGTGCTTCCTGAGGCATGCCTGTCCTCTGAAACTTTTGACAGCAGGCTGTACCATTCTTGGGGCTAATGAACATCAATTTCCTCCCCCAATCCTGTATTCTTTCAAGCTTCTGGAGTTTATGTCCTGGTGCAAATAGTCTCTCAGAGTTTCCTGATGGTAGATGCCCAGCAGTCTGGCTCCTTGTCCCCTATTCCCCTTCAGGCAGATGGCTGATTCTGGATGACAGATGGGAGGCATGCAAGTACTGAGCCGGTGATTCTTCAGTTAGTTCATTCTAGAAGATGTAATTGGCAAAGCAGAATTCAAACCAAGGGAGCAAAATCAGTAGATGAGATAACAAAAGGCAGTATTTATGTTTTTAAACTAATAAGACAGCCTTGGGGAGTCCTGTGAATCGATGAATAATCAGCAACAGGGAGTAGTGTCTGCCAGGAAAGTGCCATCCGAAGGGTTTGCAGGCTTCTCTTTTCTACATCTCCCCAAGGACCTCCACAGAGGAGTACCCCCTTTACAGACACTTCATACATGAAGATGAGACACATGCTGCAAAGGACCCCATGGAAGGCAATCACTATAGACATTGCTGCTGAGTTCCTGGGCTGCTGCTTCTGGAAGAGCAGGGAGACAGCACATGTGTGAAAGGCTCATGGTCTATTCTCCAGGGAAACATCTGGAAACTGTTGCAGCAGTTTTGGGCAGAGAAGGCAAGCTTGCCTGAGGTGATGTCATCAGCTGTTTGGCATTAGGCAATCTGTATTGACCCTGTATAGAAATCTGGACAAGTGGCCAAAGCCCGCAGAAGGAAGAGAGAGGTCCAAGAATTTCCCCACACTCCTCTGATTTCCTAATGCTCCATACAGAAATGGAACATGAAAGGGGCAGGGAGTGCAGCTCAGGGTTACAGCACCCACGCAGCTCCTGGGAGGCCCTGAGGTCCCTCTACAAAGTTCAAAAGGGATCTCACAAAGACAAGATGGCTTGGTTGGCCAAGTGCTTGCCACTTAAATGTAAAGGCCTGAGTTCAGTTCCTTGGCATCCAGCTGTGCACACCTATAACCCCTGGGCTAACCAGGGAACACAGGACAAACCCAAGGGCTTGCTGAACATACAGCTTAGCTGAACTGACTATCTCCAGGTTTAGTAGGAGATCTTGTCTCAAAAAAATAATGTGAAGAGCAATAGAGGAAGATACTGGTCATGCATTGGCCACACACACACACACACACACACACACACACACACACACACACACACATGCTGGACTGTGCTACATGACAACACACAGCTGTATCGCTTGATGGAGCTAGCCTACCTCAGAGGAGTGACGTGCTTGAGCTCTTTGGCTCATGTGAGGATAACCGTGTGACTTTTTCCCTTGTCCTCACAGACCATATGGAATCTTCATATTGCCCTTGAGATTCACTGGCTGTCGGTGGGCTGCTTGTCCAAGCCTTGCTCAGTAGGTGGAGCTCTGTAGCTATTCAGGAAAAGACATGGAGGACTGAATTTTATCTTATTGATTTCAAGACTTGGGGAGACTTCAGCGCCTTGAACTATGCTGATGGAACTACTCTTGCAGTATCTTCTTAGAAGGAAGTGATAACCAGGGGTTACAGAGATGACTAGAAGCTGAGTGCACAATTCTCTCCCAGAGAACCTGCATCAGCTCCCCGTATCTGTGTGCAGCTCACACCACCTGTAATTCCAGCTCCTAGAGATCTGATGCCTTCCTCTGGCCTCCATAGGCACCTGCACTCAGATGCACATGCACACACATATACACATATAGTTACAAACTTAAAGTACCCTTTTGAAGAGGACTCAATTCTTGATGTCTTACTTCCACTAGAGTGTATCTGTAGAGAACTTGTGAGAAGCACTTTCCCTTTTACTGTATGGCTGGTACTCTTTGCAATTATTCCGAGTCAATTAAATTCGATTTTGGGGGTTGGATTTATTAATGTTATTAGCGCACTTGGCTCTAGTAATGATTACAATTTGCCAAGTGAGCAGTGGGGAATTCACTGTTTAACTTAGAACCATATGATCATTTCTCTCCATTTGTTCCTCGGGTCCCAAGGTTCTAGCTTCATTAACTTACTAGAGCATCTCTGCTCACTCATGTTTGCTTTCTCAAAGCAATTAAAAACACCATGATCTCTTTAAAAGGTAACTTTACCACAAACATGGCATATTTAATTTAAACTTTGCTAAAAAGTTTTTGCTTAGATAAAATGCAAATAACAGATGTGTTAAGAAATTGGTTATTTAAGCTGGGCGGTGGTGGTGGCACATGCCTTTAATACCAGCACTCAGGAGGCAGAGGCAGGGGATCTCTATTAGTGAGTTCGAGGCCAGCCTGGTATACAAGAGCTAGTTCTGAGACAGGCACTAAAGCTACACAGAGAAACCCTGTCTCAAAAAAGCAGAGAGAGAGAGAGAGAGAGAGAGAGAGAGAGAGAGAGAGAGAGAGAGAGAAAATTATTTATATTCAATTTTCACATTTATATACTTACTTGTGTATGTGTGTGTGCTTGTATGAGCTCATGTATACCACATGTGTGCATAGAAGCCCGCTGAGGCTAGAAGAGGATATGAGATCCTCTGAAACTGAAGTTAGAGATGGTTATGGGCCACCATGTGAATGCTGGGAACCAACCCTGGACTTCGGCAAGACCAGCCAGTCTTAATGGTTGAACCATCCTCCAGCACTCTATTCCACTCTTCATAATGGAAAGTCTATAGGAAATGGCTGCAGTGTACAAGAGTTCCTAATGCAAATGCTATTCAAATAACAGAATCAGACATAGCTGATATTCCTGAATGGAAGGTGGAGGGATAGATTGGCCAATGCAAGGATGAGCGGGAGAAGAGATGATAAGGGTAGATGGGTAGATGGATAAGTGGAGGTTAGATGGATGATGGATGGATGGATTGATAGATGTCTTAACATTTTGATGATCTTTGTTGAAATTTATCCAAAGTGGAGGACTGTCATTGAAACGCTTTGAGGAATACTCAATGACTGTGCTTATCTGAAAGAACTGTGGGTTTATGCTAGAAGTTACTAAATTGTGTAGTTAATGAAGTGACAAAATATATTTCTATTTGAATCATTTCGTTTGCTTGGAGAGGGTGTGTAGAAGCCATGAGACTGAGATAGATATACTCTGAAGGCTGTAGAAATGATGTAAGGGCAAGATGTTAAAGAGGGGAATGGGGACCAAACTGAAGGACATGAACTTTATTCTAACACACACACTCACCTGTATATTTTTCTATATAAAATATATATTCTGATGTATTAGAATAGATTCTACTGGATACATACATATGCAAGATCACTGGAAAGTTATGCAGCGTAGGGATGGGATGACTAAGCATATTGTTTAGAAAGGCTGATCTGTGAGGAGAAAGATAGACTATTGAGGATATGGCTGTCAGGAAGCTGGGTTTAGGAGCCTTCAGCATATTGAAGCAACAAATGAAGGCAGTATGGCTGGTACAGCAGGACCCCGCTTCAGGCAGAACATGGAACTGGACAGTTTCTCAACATGGTGACTGAGTGACCACCAGCAGAAAAAGAAAGAAGTGGGAAGAGAACATAAAGCCACGTGGGCCCTTGTCTGTCTAGAATAGCTCCTGTTGACTGTAGGTGTGCCTGTCGACCCTGCTGAGAGCACTAGTTTTTATGGAAGTTTTGTGGTTACCCTACTTAGGTAAATTAATGGGGTTTCATGTTTTCCAAGCAGGATGAGATCATTCTAGGCAACTGTGATGATTATGTAATTTTCTGTAATTTTATAGAATGTTTTGGGGGAAGGAATAGGAGAACCCCAGTGGCCAACCAGTTTCTTTGATCGAGTTTATACGAGCCCTGATGATACTAGACAGGCAAGGGGGTAGAGATGAGGTAACCAAGGAAACTGCAGCTGTATCTGGGCAGCCGTGTCTCTTTGATAGTCAGATGCCTCTTTGTGTTCCACATCCTTGCAGCTACAGTTAGGTGTTCTCATTGCATCAGAAATCCAGTCACTGGGGCTCTTTCCTAATTGCTGTCTATGCATGTGCACTCACGAAGGACCTGAACTAAGATTCTGACTTAGTTACAATATCATTTAGATTGTAGTCTGCATGCCTTGTCCTGCGGCCCTTACAGGATTTTCTCAAAGATTACTGGAAGAAATACTCCAAGCAAAGATCTGATCCAGTTTAATTTAGGAAGGAGAAAGAGCCACCCTACCCCAGGAATAAGCTGCCTACAACATAAACATTTATTAAAAAGTTCCTTTAAAACAATAACACATCAAACCAGGACAGTCCAGTACGTAGAGTGCTTGCCTTGCAGGCATGAGGACTGGAGTTCAATTCCCAGCAGCAAAATAAAAACCTGGATGTGGTGGTTGTGTAATTATAATTCCAGTGCTGGGGAGGATCAGACAGGCAAAGCTCTGGGGCTTGCTGGCTAGTCAATCTGCCATAATCAGCAAGGAGTCACAGGTCCAAGTGAGTGACTATTTCAAAAATTACACAGTGGGTGATGGAGGACCAGCAACTGTAGTTGACCTCGAGCCTCTACATGTTTCTTTACACACACACACACACACACACACACACACACACACACACACACACTCACATGCTTATCGTCTTCAACCCCTCACTTGTATATGCACACACCCACACAAATAAAAAGAATCACACTCAAAAATATAAAATAAAATCAACGGCACAGACTCCACTGTGCTGCTACCCTCTTTGGGGACAGCCCACTCCAATCTCTCCCTAGAGTCATGATTCTTAACCTTCCTAATCCTGTAACCCTTTCATACAACTGTATGTCTTTAAGACACCTCATGTTGGGGTGACCCTCAATCATAAAATTATTTTGTTGCTACTTCATAACTGTAATTGTACTATTGTTATGAAACATACTGTAAATTTTTGATATGCATATCTTATATGTAACCAAAAGGGGTCATGATCCACAGGTTGAGAACTGGTTCCCTAGGGTATTCCCTCTGCTTAAATTGTGTCTGTGGCTAGAATTCTTTCCTCCAAGAAGATATGAACAGAAGGGCCCCACAGATGCCCTGCCACATCTCTGCACAGCTCGGTGGTTGCAGCACTTGAATCAGATCCCTTAACTAATAAAGCTGGTGAGATGTTGAAAGCTTCAGGGACATGATGGTTCCAGCCACCTCCTATAGCGTCTTCCACAACACTTTGGCTTTGAGGACAAGTTTGGTTTCTTCAGTGATTGTGATGTCTTTGCAGATGTGAATATGTCGTTTTTCTCTCCTTGGGTTCTTCAGCTGTGGTAGGGATATTCTTAGTGCTGGGTGACAAAAGTTTAAGCTGTAGATGTGATAGAACTCAGCTCCCAAATCCAGTAGACTTACTTGCTACCCCCAGAGTTAGGTTTCTTTCTTCTGCACATTAATAAGGTCTTTGGTGCAGCCCCACCCCCACCCCAGCAGCTCCTTTGCCATCCTGCGCATTCTCTCAGGTACTGCTTACAGCCTCCTGCTTCTGTGCAGCCTCCTCTGACAGGAACCACACCCCCTTGTCAGCAATCTTTGGTTCTTCTGAACTTAAAGAGCTGCCTCACCTCCACTTGAACACCCTGATTTTCCAGATGAGAAAATAGAAACTGGCTGGTATGAGATTGGTATGACCCGGGAGCTGGGCACCCCATGTTCTAACAGATAATGGCACCTCTCGGGTAACTGTCTCTCTACTGTCTGGACAAAGATGAGCACAGCTGAGCAATCCAAGGGAACAGCAGAGAGTGTGTGCAGAGGCAAACCTCTGCTCCTTGTGTCTGCTTGGTTTGCAATGGGGTTATATACCAAAACCTCACAGCTCAGCCTGGCAGCTACCTTTGGTCTGTGTTCTGATTTTGTGAGGGTGTTTGGCAAGCCTCTGTCTAAGTGGCTAGGCTAATATCTTCCTCACAGGTATGCCTAGGCTTCCAAACATGCACACGTGTGTGGGCACACATACACACATGTGCACACACACATACATACAAAGAAAGAGAAAATCATTTTCTTGTTAGCATGTTCTCAGTGGCACACCATAGCTAATAAAACCAAAGAGTCCAAGCCCTCCAGCATCTCTCTATGGTGTGGCTATTCTGTCTGATTCTAAGCTAAGAGAAATTATCATTGCCTCAGTTTAAAGTGGATCAACTCTCCTGAACAAGAAAAGTAGCCTGTACTCAAAGCAAACTGCACATGTTTCTGTTTCAGCCATTTGACAAATGACTTGAGAAAGCCAAAGCCCTTTATTCTAAACTCAGTTTAGATCTCAGACATAGCTATGATACCAAGATAGCTCTGAGTGAGCACCAGCTCCCTTCTCTTAAAGCGGTGATGGAGGAAGAACCCATGGGGACCATGGAGCAGCATGGGCTTGCAAGTTTGCATCCTGTTATTACTGTTGTGTTGGATGCTTGCAAAATGAAGTTAGCTATCAAAATAAATGTAATTATGGAGGGCCAAGATAGGCTGTGGGTGATCTATTTCACAAATACCTTTTGTGCATTTTGTGCCAGATACTATATCAGGCATTGGAAATAAAGAATTAATTTCCACTCTTGAAGGGCTCATGGGAGCACAAATATTCATACCAAAGCAAGGGGTACTGGTGATGTAAAAGTCTAAGTCCCATGCAGACATGTGCTGAAAATGGGCCACCTAGGCTTACAAAAGAGGATCCCTTTGAGCTCGAGTTTAAAAGCAAGAGAATTTTGCTCACGAAATGGAGTACTATAAACAGAAAAAATATATGAAAAGAAAGAGAGATGGGAAAGGTAGAGAATGTTCTAGAGCCAAGAAGTGATTGTAGAAAAGGGATGTTGTGGCAGTGTTAGGAACACAAGGAGACGTACACAGAGAGACATGATAAATTGCAAGAACTTGAGATTTATTCTCTAAGCACAAAGAGTTATTGGCAATACTCAACAATCAGGAAGGCTGTTGATACTTAAAGAGGACATGGGAATATTGGTGCCAGAGAGACTCACAAACTCACTCACCCACTCTGTCTTTGGGATCCAAATCACCGTTTTTGGAAGAGAACCCTTGAATGACAAACTAAGTTTAGGAGACTATGAAGAGTCAGCCATTTCTATTCGTGGTTTCCACAAACTTAGATTTAATCGGTTTCACTTAGAGAATATACCAGAACAAGAAAGCACTGAAGATGCACAGTCACTGTGTGGTCTTGCTGTCATTCCCTACGCTGTATGGCAGAATAACTATTTACACAAAATAGGATGTGGGGCTGTGGCAGTGTGATAGGTAAATATTGTGTAATTTTAAGGAAGGGGCTTGAGTGTACATGAGTTTGGGCATTCTCAGGAATTCTGGAAGGAATCCTTCACAGATGCCAAGGGGTAATTATTAATGCCAGTTAGAGGCAGGGTAAATCAGAACAAATTCAGCTGGGCTGGGGAGGGAAAGAGAAAAAAGAAGTATTTTGACGGTAAAATGAACAAGACAGTCTGTCTGACTGCAGTTGGGAAGGTGGTACAGGAATCACAGATGACTCTAGTTTACAATCTGAAGACTAAACTCTTAGTGACAGCAAAATGCCACTAATGGGTAAAGTGATTGCCGCCCAGGCAGGAGAATCTAAGTTCAGATCCCCAATACGCCCGAAGAAGCAAGATATGGTAGCTCTTGCTGATAATCCCAGTGCCTGGGACTAGATGTCTGCGTTCCCTCCTCTACTTTCTCTTGAATTTACCATATCATCTCCACTGAGGATGGTGACCTTGGTTCCAAGAGCCACTCTTAGAGCCTTTGCTTACGCTGTTGTTGCTCATCTATGAGAGCTTTCTATTTGTTGTTCACTTTAGCGCCATCACTCAGAGTTTCTTTCTGTGTACCACAAGCAAAGGAAACTGTTCTCCTCGACTGTGGCCCGCAGTCCACTTCATTATTCTCACAGACGCTTTATCGCCAAGACTGTGTCGTTTGTGATGTGAGCTGCCTTTAGTGTTCTGCACACCTTCCCACGGATTCTGCACGAGACCTGGGTCCTGCTGTTGTGTATCTGGTGTCTAAGAACATGAACAGAACAAAGTTTCTGCTGAAATCACCCACTGCCAAACGATACAGTATTTGAGAGGGGCCAGGATGAAGGAGGGAGGGAGGGCGGGAGGCAGAAAGAGAGAAATTGAAGGAGGAAGAGATAGGCAGTGGGGGGAGGGGGAGTGCAGTGGAACCCGGAGTCTTGGTCTCACTCAGACCACAGGAACCAGAGAAGTATTCCAAAGGAACTGAGAACTAGCTGAGTCATGAAAACCAGGAAGGTCCAAGTTCCTCTAAAAGCATTGGCAATTGGAGCTTGGGTGATCAGATCATCTCTGATCACCTAATAATATCCACGGACCCAAAATGTGGACCCACATGCGGGAGATAACAGAGCAGTAAAACTCTCAGCCCTGGGTCTTTATGCTGCCATATGTAGTCCCTAGCTCCAGCTTAGGCAATCCATTTTAAAAGTAAATTAAATAATTACTATCATTATTGTTGTATTGTGTGAGTGCAGGTGTGTTGTGTGTCATGGTGTGTGCGTGAATATGAGGAAATATTTAGGGAGTCAGGTTTTCCCTCCTGCCAGTACTGTTTGAGGTAGGGCCTCTCTGATTTCCACCTCACAGCATACTTCAAGTTAACTGGCCTGGACATCCCCACGACATTTTCTTGTCTCCATCTCTCATCTCACTGTAGGAGTGCTGGGATTACACACGGGTGCATTAGTTCCTGCTTTTCATGTAGATTTTGGGGACTGAATTCAGGTTGACGGGCTTGTATGTAAGCACTGGTCCATTGAGCCATCTCGCTGGCCCCTTCAGCAACCTTTAAGAACTGACAGGAAACACATCAGCAACACCTTTTTTCTTCTCATTCTCATTCTGGATTCTTCTGCTAAATTCCTATCAACTACAAGCATGCAATTAGAAGGGGTAATTTCAATCAAGAGGAAAAAAACAAGAAGTTGGAGAAAAAAAAACTACCATTACCTTTTGTCTGTGCCTCCAGGATCCTTATCTCCGCTAAGAGAGCTGGGCTCTGAGTGTTTCGTGGTGTCATCTGTTGTTCAACGGAGCCACCACTGTGTGCTGTTCCTGTCAGATGCTGACAAGAAGGGTGCCAAGTAGCTGCTGTTTCTCTGCATGCCTCCGGAAAATGCAACGCCTGCCTCCCCAGGCCACGCCAGCGAGCCAAGTTCTAAATAGAAGAGAGCTGCGCCTTCCTGCCTTCCTGCTCGCTGCTGGGTCCTCGGCATTCAAAACACTTCTTCAAGTTCCTGTGATTGGCTTTTAGATCTTGTGTGCAAAGCCTTTCCCACTTGCTCCCTTTCTTCTCATGTCATCCTCTCTTCCCTTTATTCTTCAACACCGGATGGCAAACTTATAATCGTTTGGCTGTGCACTGGGACACTAGGCAGATTGGAAACCCCTGGCTGAGCATTGCGCTCATCATGTTTTCCACCAATGTTAGTTACTCATCTATCAGCATCTACCATAATCACGAGACGTTAATACTGCTGTTTCCTCTCTAAAGAGATTAATTTTTTTCAGTTGTATGTATTTTCAAAAGCCGGAGGTGGGGGGAATATCAGACATTGTTCTCTGGGAGTCACCCACATTGCTTTATCTACTTGTTCATTTATTTATTTACTTACTTACACTTGCTTTTGAAGCACCATCTCTCACTGAACCCAGAGTTCACCATGTAGGTTAGGCTGGCTGACCAGCAATCCCCAGGGATCCACTTCCCCAATTCTAGTCTCACAAGTGTGTGCTACCACAACCAGCTTTGTTTGTTTGTTTGTTTTTTGAGACAGGATTTCTTTGTAGCTTTGGAGCCTGTCCTGGAACTAGTTCTTGTAGACCAGGCTGGCCTCGAACTCACAGAAATCTGCCTGCCTCTGCCTCCCAAGTGCTTGGATTAAAGGCGTGTGCCACCACCGCCCAGCCACAGCCAGCTTTTTTGCATGAACTCTGAAGATCAAACTCAGGTTCTCATACTTGCGTGGTCAGCACTTTACTAAATGAGCTGCGTCTCAGCCACGATTTTTCAATGTTCTGAACTGATTTCAAGCATCCGAAATCACGACAAAGCTGCTTTCCTTTGTAATTGACTAAAAGCCTATTAAAATAACCAATTGTTAAAATAAAAATTCCCATACTTTATTTTTATTTTTCAGACAAAGCCAGCATGCCAGGTTCTCTAATATTTGCCCTTTAAGAACTACGTTTATTCGGTGAAGCTTCCAGAATTCAAGAGGCACTAACCCAAGGCTAAAACCCAACTAAGAAATATCTGCAATAAGAAATATCTACAAGGTAACCTAAGGATATGAACTGAGTCACCTGGATTTGTGTGGCTACTCCAGGCATGTTTGACCCCTTTGATTAACTAAGATTACCAATATTCCTAAGCATACATTTTGAATCAGCAGAGAAAAGGACAGGAGAGGAACAAGGCGGGCGAAAATTTGTTCTCAGCAACAGGTGCCCACCCTTAGGTCTGAAGGAAGAAAGTTCTTTCTGGTCTCCAGCAGCCTCGCCCCGCCCCGCCCCGCCCCGCCCTGCCCCGCCCTACCCCGCCCTTCTGAACATTTTTCAAGCCTCCTAGTGTCCTAGCTTTTGCCTGTCACCTTCCTAGTTTTTCCTTGGGACGTCAGCAGTGCTATTGCCAGGCAGAGCGTGTCACCTTGCGCAGGTTCAGAAGGTGCCTTCACGCGTTTTATCCCTCGGCTTGCAGCCTTTGATCCTGCACTGGAAGGCAGTGAAATGTTCTGTACGATGATGAGTCTTCAGATAATTGAAGCTTACCCTCTAAACGTTCCCAAATATTTTTTTCAAAATCCCAACCATTTTAATAGAAATCTTTCTAAATATATCACATACCTGACTGCCTCCTTTGAAAAACAAAATATAATTTCTCCCAGAGAGTCCGCAATGTGCGTACGGAGGAAGTAGTGTCCTGCCTTTGATGGTACTTCTGGTTTTTCTATGACCCCAGAGTGACACTCCATGTTAATTAGGCTGATGTTTGTGCTCTGATTCCCTGGCCCTGTCTCACAGTTTTATGGAGGAAGAGGATATGTAAATATGTCAGAGAGATAATTAGAAATAAACACTGAGGGAGTCAGAGAACTGTGTGGGTCAAGTATAAGTCAGAACCTTATTTGGTCCGAGGGGATGCATGAGAGAAAGATAAAGGATCTAGAATGGAGTCTCAGAGGATGAAGGCGGTTTGTCTTAGGGATCAGACCTAGTTCAGGGAAAAGCACAGGACGATCAAAGGACCACAGACTTGACAGAGCCTGATATGTCTGCTTGACAGACCAGTAACTAATTTAATTTAATGGTGCATGGAGAAACTGATGAGAGAAAGACTGGCGAAAATTCCAGAAGATTATGAGCATGGTGAAGGGCCGTTTGCAAACTCAGTTTCCTAGCTGGCTCTGTGTGCATACACGTGTGTACATGCTTGTGTGTGCAGGTGTACACATGTGCATGCATGTGTGAATGCATGTGGAGGCTGGAGAATAACTCAGCTGTTGTTCTTCAGGCATCATCGGCCCTGTGTGGGGTTGGGGGACACATGTATACTTCAGCATGTGTGTGGGGATCAGAGAACAACTCGTGAGAGACTTCTGCTTGTGTGATGTGGACGGGACTCTAGATATGGAAAGCAGCTTTAAGGAATTTCCCAGGCTCCCTATAGGGTGATGATGCGGTTGGTACTGACTAAAGTAGGACAGCAGTGGTTTGAGAGGATTGCCATCTACTCATCCATGGGAGCGTTAACTAGCTGAGCAATCTTACTCCTCCTCCGGATAACCTCTCTCTTCCATCCTCCCCCACCATCCCCCAGAGACCTCCAGTGTTGTTTCTGTTGTTAAAGGAAGTCACGGATCTCCTGCTTTTTTTTTTTTTAACCACACTCTGAAATCTCATTTATCTCTGCAAACCTGGGATTGAGCACCTAAACATTCGGTGCTTCAAGACACCTTATTTAAATTATCAGCAACATAGGAAAGAAGCAAAGGGGGAAACAAGGAGAAGAGAAAGAGCTGACTCGTCGGGTTGGCTTAGAGCTTGGTATAGCAGAGCTGGTCGTTTACACTGGAGCTTGTTAAATTAGGAATCTCTGCGGGGCATGAGTACAAGGAGAAAGACCAACGATTTAGATGTCTGTCTAGGACAGTGTGTCTTATGTGTTCTTGTTGTTATTTGGACAGAATGTTCCCAATGTCAGTTAAGTCAAGGAAGAATAGAATTTCAAAGGAAGATAAGGTACCAAATATCATGGTTGAGCAAAATAAGAAACAGAAAGTATATTGCATGTGACTGGCACAGAGATTGGTATAGTCACTGAATGGAATGTGTTCCTTCCAGAACCTTCCAGAAGGAAATGCATAGGATTGAGTGGCTTCTGAAGGTAATAGGACAATTAGAGGATGCAACTGACATGTCATGGTTCCCGTCCGTGAAAAGTAAAAGATACAGAGTATAAGTAACTTGTGTTTAGGAATATACCTGGTCACCAGGACAGAGGGTGTCTTAGATTTAGATGTCATAGGTCTTTGTAGGAAACTGGAAGGAGGCCTGGAAAGATGGCTCAGTAAATGAAGTGTTTGATGCATAGGCATAAGGAACTGGGATCTGATTCCCAACACCCATGCAGGCACAGTGGTATACCCATGCAATCCCAATGCTATGGAGGCAGAGGCAGGAGGACCCCTAGAGCTGGTCAGAATTCTAGTCTCATTGGTGAACTTGAGGGTCAGTGAGAGACTATGTCTCTAAATAAATAGATAAACAAACAAAAGAACAAATAAATCTATTCTCATTGGTGAACTCAAGGTACCGTAAGAGACTATGCCTCAAAATAAGCAAGCAAACAAATAAATAGAGTGGGGAGCAGTTGAGGATGACGTTTAACATAAATCTCTGGCCTCTATACACACATGCACATAAACATGTACACAGAGCCCTTCCTTTAGCATGCGCGCGTGCGCGCGCACGCACACACACACACACACACACACACATATACATACACACACCATAGGAAAGGAAGACGTGGAGGAGGTTGAGAGAAACCAACATAGATGGCCTGAATATTCTTGGGGAAGGGAAACACCAGGGAATGCAAAGCCAAGGAACAAGAAGACAAAAGGAGGAGTCTGCAGTGCTCACCGGAAGGCAAGAGGAGCTGTAGCTTTGTGTAGAGGATGAAGCAGGAATGGGCTGTGAGCACAGAGAATGCCTGAGAAGCAGTTGCCCGCACATCTCCCCAGCCCAACTTTAAGGGTTATTTTTACTCACTTTAATCTTTTGCCTGATTCCATTTTGTCTCTTTGGTCTCTCTTCACAACATGTCACAAGGAGCAATTTCTATCCCCCTGCGCTTTAGGGCAGAGTGGAATTGCTCTAGCAGAGAGCTCCTGGAAACACCGTCTCTGAGAAGTAGATGACCCTCTCATTCCTGCCCCTGGCCACTGCTTTCCTCTCAGTATCTCGTTAAAAAGGATCAAAATACAGCCCTCATGCACATCAAAATTGTCCTTCAAGCCATTTAAAATATTTTATGGGGCTGAAGAGATGGATGAGTGGCTAAGAGTACACACTGTTCTTCCTGATGACCTGAGTTCAGTTCAAAGCACCCAGATTGGGTGGCTCACAGCTGCCTGCCATTCCAGCTCCAGGGAATCCAATACCCTTTCCTGGCCTCCACAGGCACCCACACTCATGTGTACACCCTGGCACAAAGATACACACATGCATATGAATTTAAAGATTTTAATCACATTTATTCTTAGAAAATTTCATGCATTTATATACTGTATTTTGATCCTATCTCACCACCTCGTTTTCCCTCCAGCTTCTACTGTCTCCCATCAAGTTCTCCCAAGTTCATGCCCTTTTTGTTGTTGTTATTAAAAGACGTCTGAGTCTAATTAGTTCTGCTTATGTATACATGGGTGTGGAGCCACTTATTTAAGGCAATGGCACCTACCAGTATCCACATCCCTAAAGGACAGTGGCTCTCCCTCCATCAGCAGTCATTGCCCGGCAGTAGCTCCTTTGCCAATGGTACAGCCTCAGGGGGGCTCTTCTCTGTCCATGCTAGAGTTTTCACTGGTTTTCCTTTATGCTGGATTTGTGTGGATAGCCACAGTTCCTGTGAACCCATGCGTGGAAGGGTCATATCACACCTAGAAGTCAGCTTTTCACAGCTCTCCTCCTCCCCACCAGCTCCCTCTTCTGTGGTTTCCTTGGGCCTCGGGTGGGGAGGGTTAATAAGGATGATTTGTCCACAGCTGATAACTCACGGTTCCTTAGACTCAGCATTTTGACCAGTGATGGTCTCTGCATTGACTTAACCTCTACCCACTGCCAAAGGAAGCTTCTCTGAGCAAATGTGGGAGCAGCACAAACCTATGGGTATGAAGCTAAGCCTGCAGAAGGCAGACAGACAGAAACAGCAGGCTCCCTCTTGGGCCTAAGATCTCCCCAACCACAGGCTTTTGTCCAGATCTACAGGCATAAACTCCCTCCTGTGGAGCAGGCCTCATATCCGATCAGAAATCAGTTGGACAAATGTCCTCTGACCTTCCCTGCTATCCTCAACAGTGTGTGGGCTAGCGTGGGGTTAGTTGACAAAGGATAAAGCAGCCTAGGAAGCTTTGCGTTCAAGGCCCTTGTCCATATTTTTGCAGTTATTCTGTTTCGGCTTCATAGTGGTCAGAATATCTGTCTGTTAATAGCTGCAGCTGCGTAACAAAGTTCCCCAAAATGATTGGCTTGAGCCAACAGACAGTTTCTCTCAGTTCTGGAAGTCCATGTTTTTGACGTCAGGCTCCCAGCAGGAACTCATTTGAAGGTTCCATGGTGGACCTTTTCCTTGCCTCTGTTAGCTTTTAGTGATCCCCAGACTTCCTCAGAACCCCTTGGCCTGTAGTTCTGTCCTGATTTTTGCTCTGTCCTTATGTGACCTTTCCTTTTTTGGTATGGCTGTCAGTGTCCTCATTTTCACCTGGCCTTTTCATAAGAATTTAGGGCTAAGTTTCGGGTAGCTTGACCTCATTTTAACTAAGTATATGTAAATCCACCTTATTTTCACCCAAGATTACATTCTGAGATTCTGGAAGGCCATTCATGGGGGGAAACATCATTCAAATCATGTTTTCTTCTGTGTCCCATCGCTGCCGCCCTGTGACCTAGAGGTGGTCTCTTCACCATCCTTCGAGAGTCACCCACCATCTTCAGACTTCAAGCTGATGCTGGCGCCTGGCATCTATCTGTTCTGGGATCTTAGGCATCAGGTTTCTTGATCAGGAAGCACACCTAACTAGATCATGAAGGTGAGATGCTGAAACTAGAACCAGTTTTGGTGCCTTCCTCCCAGCACTGCATCCTGCAAAGAAGGTGGGGCTTTTGGAAAGCCCGACCTGTCTGTAGTTCCTATCCTGACCTCTAGGTGGCGCATTAGAGACTTAGTAACTACAAATTCTAAAAATGCTTTTCCTGAGTCCTTGTAACAAAGCATTACGAGTGCTGAGAGAGGGAGAATCAACCTTCTCTAGAGACAAGCTCTCTGGCAGGCCAGCCAATCCCAAATGGTCAGCCCTAAACACACATAATATGAGCAAAACCTAATGGACTCAGCAGGCTGCGTTTACAGATACATGTGTGTGAATGCACGTGTGTGTAACAATGATAGTGAAATAAAAAGAGGCCATGAATCTGAGAGAGAATGTGGAGGGCTCAGGAAGGGCTGGAGGGTGGAAATGATATAAATATAGAACTCATGTGTAAAGAAAATAAGCAAATAAATAAAATCCTTTCTGGAAAAATAAAAGAAGAAGAAGAAAGCTATCTAGCCAAAGTAGATCCTTACATTCCTAAATTTCATTAAAATGAAACATCATAATTTCTGCCATGGGGTAGCAGCGGCTTGCTGGTGAGTGTATTTGATTTCTGTGGATCAGAAGACAGTTTTTAATTATTTCCATCTTGCTATGCCACCCAGAGCCATTTGCCAGCCTTTTAGCCCTGGGGTGTAATTTTCCCTTTCCTGTTTCTCAGTTTTAGCTTTCTGAGTTCTCCTAGGCTCACTTCCTTGGGAGTCCGGGCTTAATGATGGACATTGTGCGTGCCCACCTCTCCTCACAGACAAACAAACCCACTTGTCCTTCCATCAATGCTGTGGACTGGATCCTGAATGTCCCCATGTTGAAAACTTAGTCCCCACACCAGGGCACTCGTTACACAGGGAACTGGGGCCTAGTTACCATCTCTGGGGGCAGGGATGGCCCCTTGGGAAGGGATACTGGGATACAGGGCCCCTTCCTCTCTCTTTTCTTCTTCCTCCACCATGAAGTGAACAGACCTCCTCTCCATGCTTCTGCCCTAACACAGTGTGAGTAAGAACGGGGACCTGAAACCAAGAGCCGAAACAAACCTGTCCTCTATGGCAGCTGATTTTCTCGGGAGTCCTGCAAGAGTGAGGGAACGCTGCCTGGCACAGTCTGCGTCTCGGTGCCAGTGCCATGCAGATGAAGAGCTTATTCCCCGAGGACTTTGGAATCTCTTCTCTTGTTTCTTGTTCTCACCAGAGGGCATGAAAGCAAGCAAGGTAGCCACTACCTTCATCTTCCATAATTCGGAAGAGGGTCCCCTACCCCTCCTACTTGCCGTTTTAAGACGAAACAGTGTCCTACCTCCAGTTAAGAGCATGCATGGGAAGACATGAAGCGAATTCAGAGGGCAGAGGTGGACATCAGCTAAATAAGTTCAGCAAGAACTATTTACAGACTGACAGGCCCTTGAGGGAAGTGTAAACTGAGCTGTTTGTTCAGCAAAGGAATTGTCTTTCCATGTTTTTATTTTCATTTCTCAACGCTCAAAAGAGCATTTTGTCAGTCCTGCTTTTCCTATGCTCCCACAAATTTGTGTTCTACAAGGCCTCTGCTCCTCTTAGCATTGATTTTTCCTTTAAATCCGCCTCGGCGCTCTCTCCCTCTGCTGGAATATTTATGACTGAGCAGGTCGTATGCCGGTGGTCATGCATCAATTTACCTTTGAACACTTTCTATTTCCTCCGCGGCTTTCTCCTCAATAGCTTTGCCCTGCTTCACATCCCCCAGCCTTCGTTCCGTTCTTTCAAAATTAGCTCTACTAACATGTAACGTCTCTAGTTTCCCCCTCTGCCGTGGCTTCGGTTCTCCCTGGTATAAACACAGCTATTATTAGCCAGCCTCTTTGTGGGTAAGGCCGTGGCTAGACGCCACTACTTCCCCTTCCCCTAGCTGTGCCCTTGGTCCCAAGCCCTGGCAAACATAGATCTTGTTCACCTGGTGCTAATGGTAGTGTGAGTAGCTGGCCCGTTGGATGGACATAGCTGCTGTATATGTTTCCACTGCTTGCAGAATGTCCTGGTTTGTCACAGAGCACAGGGCGTCCAGTTGACTGCTCCTCCTTTTCCTGGCCCCACCCTTAGCTCTGCTGAAGCTGCTACGACAGCCCATCTCGCAGTTAAAACACAAATTCCCTTTGTCAAAAAGTAAAACTGAGACACTGTGGAAATTCACGGGCTGGCGTTTATTTATTTTCATGTTCAATGTGGTGTGTTTTCTATGGCTGCAGCATTCACGTGGACTCGCCCTGGGCTCAGTCCCTACTGTCCTCAGGATGTTCTGCCCAGCACTGAACTGGAGAGCATAATTTGATGGACACTATTGAAAGGCTGATGAAAAAAAATTGTTGCTGTTTCTGCTCCCGAGCTTCTGGAAGAGTGGAAAAATACTCACCTTCCTCAACATTCACTCTGCCACAGCTGCCAAATTATCTAAGAGTATCTAGCAGCCAGTCCGCTTCTAATTTGACAGCATGCTATTTATTTTTGAAGAAATTATGCAGTGCGGTGTCTGTTTCTTCTAGGGCAGGCTCTTTGTAATGATGACAATTTGCTTTTTCTTAGCCACTGTTCATTCAAGAACCGTGAAGGGCTTTGGAGCTCCCTTGCTTCTGCACACCACCGGGATCCGGTTAGAAGAACATGGCTGTGGAAGGCCGGTCTTCTCCTGGCAGTGCCTTGGGACCACTTCACGTTTTTCTAACTCCTTCCTTCCACACACTCACTGCCTCTCCCAAGCCCCCGCTTTCCTGGTGAGTGATAGGGAGCTGCCTCATCCTCTCCAATCCACTGTTCACCTCTCCGTGGTTCGCCACCCAGTGCAGATGCTAAGAAAGATGATGTTGAAAATCTATGATGAAGTCCCTCCACTCTGGGAACAACGGGGGTGGGCATCTGAAGCCCCATTGTTTCTATGGTTCTGTCGTGGCCTCACTGGTATGGCTTTGGGTGTGGGCTAGTCAGGCTGGCACAGAGCTAAAGAGAAGAAAGACAACATGTTCTCCAGGGGCCTTTCTTCTCTTGCATATCAATTCTCCAGCTCCACCTAATATTTGTACTTATTACTCAAAAATACATAAATAGGACAAACTGATGACTGTATTGATTTGTCCCTCCCCACAGGTTTCCATTTTGTGCAGGACATTGTACTCTACAGCCTGGACCATGGATAAGATGGAGACATGTTCCTTGTAGAACCCATTTCATTCTAACAGGAAGATGGGGCCGAAGTAAATATGTGGACATCTCAGACCCAGTAGACAAAAGTACCAGCAGCTGTTTAAAGAGAGGAGGACAGACACACTTGGAGGACTCCTGAGATGCTATGACTGAGATTAGAGATGGAATAAGATAGATTGGTGAGCCAACCAATGCATTGGTTCAAGGTCAAAGGGATGTTAGAGGGAAGTGGTCCAGCACTCAGGTGACATTTCCTACCAGCGGGTCTCAGTTGTGGATGCGAAGTTCGACATGGATCAAACACTGAAGAATGACCACTGAGCAGGAGTGTGCATTCTCATGGAGGCTAGCGGGTGAGGTCAGGTCTTTCTCAATCACTCCAATTGTTCTGGAGCTGACTAGCTCTGCCAGGCTGGCTGGCCAGTGGGCTCCAGAGAAGCTCCTGCCTCCTCCACAGCACTGGAGTTCCAGGCACACACCACGCCCAGCTTTGCACACAGGTGCTGGGGATCTGAACCCAGGTCCTCTCACTTGCCCAGCACGAGCTTCGCCAGCAGAGCCATCTCCGCAGCACAAACCGGCACTTTCAAAACTTATTTCAAAGACATGGGAATTTCAATCAGAATATTAAAACAGATCCATAAAATGCAGCTGTATTGGCAGCAGAAGAAAGTTTAACTTGGAATGGCTTGGGCATTGAGCCTGACTTAATAAATAGCGTCTCACCTGTGTTAGCATAGTTCTCCAGAAAGCCAGACCATCACAAGAAGGCTGTTCAACATAGGATCAAATTAGGTTGGAACTTTCAGGGGCATAGGGTCTGACCCTTGCTGGGGGTGGGGGCGACATACTTTCCTTAGGTCTTAGAACACCTTCATCCTGACACAATGTTTACATAATTCCTTCCAGATACTTCTCATTATGCCTTTCCCCGTTACACCAGTCTGTCTTTATCTTATTTTTTTTTTTTTTACATTCTGCCATGGATTTCTCAGCTATTCGCACACACAGATGAAGGACCAGTGTCACCATTTGCATTCTATCAAGAGCCTCCCTCCAACTTTAATAAAAGTGCAGCTCCTGACACTTTACGGCAGGCGAAGCCGAGCTCAAGCGCCCTAGAGCCTTCATTATAGCATGTCTGGTTATTTAGAAGCTAACCAGCCGGAAATCCATGGCAGAGCAGCCGCTGATGGATGGACATGGTCATTTTATTTCTCCATCACAAATGCATCCTTTCTGAAGGTGAGTAATTTCCATTCTCATGCAGCGGCTGATGAATGTGCAGCACTTCCCGGCGTGATTACATCCGTGCAGGGTAAACAAGGAGGCCAAGTCAAGCCAGGAGGGTACCAGGAACGGTGGCAGTCCTCTCCCTCTCTGCCTTGTTCTTTCAGGTTTCAATTCACTCTACTCCAGGACGACATGATAATTCCCACCAACACAGCAAATCTCAAGAGGAAGCAGAGCAGCCAGAAAGACGGATGGGGTAAGAGTCTCCCTCTGTGTCTTCAGACCTGTCCAGGCTTCCTTCCTGTTGCTGTGACCAAACACAATTTAGGAAAGAAAGGGTTTACTGAGGCTTAGAGTCCCAGGGGGACAGAGTTCCATTGGGGTGAAGAAGACATGGCAACAGGCAGGGGGTGCATAATGGCAGGTGCCAGAAGAGAAAAATTATACCCACACAGGAAGCAGAGAGAAAGGCGGGGAGGGGAGAGAAAGGAAGAGAGGGGGGGAGAGGGAGGAGTGAAGCCAAGCTATAAAACCTCAAAGCTCTCCCCTCATGAAGCACTTCTCCCTCTAAGGCTCCACCCCTTGAAGGTTCCATAATTTTCCCAAACAGCGCCACCAGCTGGGAGACAAATGTCGCATACGCGCTTCTGAGGGTATTTCATATTCAAACCACAGCAGTCCCCGCGTCCTGCATCTTTCTGTCATTGTTCCTCATCCCCTCTGTTACCTCCTTGGCTTCGCACTCCTTCTCAGTTTCCCTTTGCCTCACTCTTGACTTCATCCCGCTCCAGTTTATCTTCTCTTCACTTCTTTCCTATCTGAAGATGATGGCAGGTGTGTGTGTGTGTGTGTGTGTGTGTGTGTGTGTGTGTGTAAGCTGAGTTGTATTGGATTTGCCTGTACTGATGATGCCAGATATGTGTGTGTGTACATGTACAAACTGAGTTGGAATGGACGTGCATGCGCTGATAATGGCAGGTGTGAGTAGTGGGTGTGTGTGTGCGCGTGCGTGCACTCGCGCGTGTACACAAACTCAGTTGGAATGGACATGCATGCGCTGAAAGCCGTCTACCATTACCCCAGAAGTAGATTTCTAGGAGGGACATAGGATAATGGATACCTCACTTAGAATTCCATAGCCCTCTCCTTTTCATTTTCTTTTCTTTTTCCATTTAGAACTTTCCATGTTATCTGATTTCATTCTGTAAGGAAGGAAATTAAGGTAGGATGCCATCTGTGTGTGCCTCAACTTTCTTCTTCCATGCATTCCAAGATCTGAAGAGACAGAGGCCACCAGCTCTGGATCAGGGCATATTTCTTAAAGCACGTTCTCATATGTCTTACAAGGAGCAAAAGATGTTAGGACCCAGATCGTCTTCTGTCATCGTAGAGATAGACAACAGAGAGACGATTCCATGAAGTGAATGAATCACACTGGTTTTGGATAATTTTGGTAACAGAATAATTTCTGTTTGAACAAGCAAATAAACAGGCATTTATTAAACAAAGATAACCAAGCTTCTGAAGGCAAATACTTGATAAATAGAACAGCCAGCCATAACATCATTGTATGTCTCATGCTGTGCCTCTAGTCACATTAAAGATCTCCAAATATTCTTTGTGATCAAGGACCTGGGCTTCCCATGCCTTCTCTCCAGCACATTTTGTTGGAACATTATTGCAGCACTCTAGTGTTCCAACATACATGCTTAAAACAGGAAGGAAAGAAAGTTGCGACTTTAAAATAATGACAGGTTAGCAGCTTGACTATTGGGGGAAGAGGAAGAATTAACTGCTTCTGGGCACCCCTTCCATTGTGTATTCGCACTAAGGAGACTAGACTGAGCTGGTGTTCCCATTACCCCGCTGTCCATTCTCCTTGCTCTCGGCTTCCTCTGTTCTCCAGCGCTGACCTGCTCCCTTCGGAAGGGTTCTCAGGCTTGACAGCAATTCAAAGGGGTATTGCCTCCAAAGTCTGAGGCATAGTCTAACAACAGACATGCTTCCCCAGTGTGCGAGTCCACTCAGCCTCCATTGTAAGGGTTTGCTCGGCGGCCTGTGTAGATGAATTGACCATGAGAGAAAATATATTTTGTTTGGAGCAATCCTTCCTATTTAAAAAGTGAGATTAAGGGGCTGGAGAGATGGCTCAGTGCTTAAGAGCATTACCTGCTCTTCCAAAGGTCCTGAGTTCAATTCCCAGCAACCACATGGTGGCTCATAACCATCTATAATGGTGCCCTCTTCTAGCCTTTGGGCATACATGCAGTTAGAATATTATACATAATAAAATAAATAAACATTAAAAAAAGTGAGATTAATTATCCTGGCAGTGTGATGGCTAAGTCAAAGTGTGTAGATACAGTGTAGATACTGGCAAAATGTATTAACTGGATCTATGTATCATAACAGAGTAGATAAATAATAGATGATAGATAAATATAGATATATAACTATATAGGAAGTAGATAACTGATTAATATAGACAATGATTGATTGATGACAGACAAGTAGATATAGAGGATAGCTATCCAGACATAGAATAGATGATAGAACCTGCATACCTACATATACAGAAACATGGCTAATGTTGGTTTATGCTTAGCCTAGGCAGGACTATTCACTACTTCAACGATTAACTTAATTTTAAGATTTTTGAGGAAGTAAATATTCTGTTGAAGAGCCTGTATGATGATTTCTTAGCCCCATCCTTCTTGGGATGAACAGAGACTCCATTTTTGAATCATGGGCATGGCCCACTGATGCATGTCTAGTCCTTGTTGGAGTTCTTGCCAAGCCACACTGCCGGGACCATCAATGAGGGAGTTTGTAACCTGCTTCCTACCAGAAAGATATCTTACAAGGCCATCCAAGTATTTTTGCCAAGGTGCAGTGGGGCTCCAGTGGGCGAGGATGCCAGTGTGAAGGCAGGTGGTGGAAGGTAGTGAGCTGACCAGGTTGTGGAGCCAGTGAACAGCTCAGGATGCCTGAGGTTGGTGATGGTGCTTCTCAAACAGCTCTTTGAATGAGTCTAGAACACTGTGCTCCCCTTCCCTAAACTGACCATGTGTGGCCTGGACTTGCCAAGATGAGAGAGATTATCTGTTATTCCATATCTTCCTTCCCTAAAGGATAATCAAGTAACCTTTAGCTAGATCTTGCTGGCAGAAAGTCCTTGCTTTCAGGCCAAGATGTAAGAAAGAAGGCTGCATAGACAGTTTAACAGTAAACCATTCGCCACACAAGTGCATGAGGACACAGACAGCCAGACATGCTAGTGCAATCTCAGATCTGGGGGTGGAGATACAGAAAGGTACATTCCTGGGCTTTAGTGGCCAGCCAGCCTAGCCCAATGTATGGGTCCCTTGTCCCAGTAAGTGACCTTCTCTGAACAAACAAAAGCAGGGGGCTCTTGAGAAAGGACACCTCAAGTTCATCTCTAGCCTTTGTGCATGCGTGGGTATGTGAGCTCACACACACACGCACGCACACAGGCACACACACACAGGAAGGAAGAAGGAAGGAAGGAAGGAAAAAAGGAAGGAAGGAAAGAAGAGAAATAAGCAAGCCACATGGTCTCCATCGTTTACCCCATTCTGGTTTACAATTCCTTTCTCCATTTTCTTGGACATGGAAGAAGAAAGAACCAAGGAAAGCCAGATTCTTTTCACAGGTGTATCTGTTTTTGTGCAGTCTGATGCATGTTATTAGACCAAGCATCAGAAATGTTTTAAGAGGAAATATTTGTTTACACCTTTAGTCGCAGAAAAAACAGTATTGCTTCTGTCTTGTTAAATCAATTACTCTTTGGGCTTTCTGAAGTTGGCAAAGACTTCTGTGTGCCCTCAGAAAGAGCTGAGGTTGCACAATCGTTATTTAAAACCTTTATGATTCACACTTTCTCTCCCCCCCAATAAAAACCAAATATAATCTTTTCTGAAACCCAGTTTGGACTACTGCAATAGTAAACACATTTCTTTATTATTTCTGGCATTTTCTTCATGTTCGGGACTTCTTGGGCCATTCAGTCAGACCCAGGCTTTACAATGAAATTTATCCCTGAGATAAAGGGAATAAACAAACCGAGTACCTCAGGCTAACATGGTTTTCTAGTTCTGGAAGGCGGCTGCTTCCTGCCCCCCTACCCCAAACCTGATGAGTTTCCAAGGCAAAATGATTTATCTCTGTCCAGTTCTTTTTGGGATATTCACTGGGCAGAAAGTGGATTAAGGAATAACTAGAGAATGGACTGAAATGGAAAGAGAAGGCGCTGTAAGGGCAAACCGCAAAAGACGATGGCCTAACCCAATTACTATATATCTTCCAAAGAGGGCAAAAATCAAATTACATTGAAGAAAAAAGAAAGTGAAAAGAGAAGGAAATTGCAATATTTTGGTCGAAGGGAGATTGCATTGTAGGGTTAATAGAATTTAGATGGCAACATCGTTTTCAAAACTAGATTGCCTCACGCCTATAATTCCTGCATGCACTCTTCACTAGGAAGTTTTGTGTGTGTGCCCCTCTGACATGACACAAGAGAAAAGAAGTGTTCACAAATGATAATTGCCTAGTGCCAACAGACACAATTCCTTTTCAAGAGAGAACAGGGCAGGAACTGTTGCCAAGGCGAGCCCTGCGGCTGGGAGGACCCAAAGCTCTTCATTATCGGAAGCCCCACCCACCCCTTGTCGTTTCTTTCTGAAGCAGCTGCTTGGCACCTGGGGAAGCTTTGTCCCAAGCCTGGCTGGCAGGCAGTGCCCAGCTGGGATTCAGCTCCTCTGCCAAAAACTCCCCATTCACTGAGATGGTGTGAACACAGCTATTCAGGGTTATCTGGAGGATGTGTCACCGAGGGTTCTTGTCCTCAAGATGCAAGACCTATATAGGGACGTGAGGTAATTGGAAAGTCCAAGATAGAGAAAGGATAAATACCCAACAAATGTGCGACACCACTCTGCTTGGTTTTGATAACACAGTACCCCTGCACTGTCGTGATCGGTGGGAAGAAGGGAGTGCAGTTAGACCTGTCATTGCCGGACGGCACCGATCTGAGGGACTGCATTACAGGAAGAGCAGATAGAGTTAACGGGGCACTGCAGGCAAATCGGGCACTGGGCAAGGCACTTCACACACTTTCCGGTAATGGAGTGGGTCAGCTGGTCCAATGAGGATGTCAAAGACCATCTATATCAGAGGAGGTGAGGGTTTGGGTGGTTAGCCATATGAAACACGTGCATATTGCCTGGTACAAGCACTGTGGTCAGGTGACAGGTGAAGACATCCACCCTGAGGACCCTAGTTCAGACACCCCCACCCCCACTCCACACCCATGACTTACATAAATCCTTGTACAGTAGCATGTGTCTGTTATCCTCGTCCTTCTACCGCAAGATGCCTGGTGAGATAAGAGACTCCTCCCAAGATTATGGCAAATTAGCCTGGCTTGCATGGTAATTACATACAAAATTAACAACAAAGTGAGGTATGCCATGACATACTCCTGTTCAGACACACATACACACACACGTTCACAGACACACACGTTCACACATACACATGCATACACACACACACACACACACTTCATCCATTGGTTGTATTTTGATTATCTTTGGCACAGAAAATAGTAATCACTGTGTTTTTAAGGCCCGCCCTTACCACTGTGCACTTTGAGTCCATTGCTCCGAACCTCTACTTACTCTTCATTACAGTCCGAAGGGGAAGCACCCTCTACAGACTCCTGTGTTTGCACTCTTGGTTCTGTACTGCGGGGGAACTGTTTTGGAATCTTCTGGACATGGTGCCTAGCTAGTAGAGAGAGCAGAGCCATAGGAGTGGGGTTAGAGAACTGTAGACCCAGCCTTGGCTCCAGTCTGGGTCTCTACTTTCTGATTGGCCACTGAGATGTAAGCTAACCACCCACACTCCTGTTGTTGGAAGCCACAGCTGAAATAAGGCTCTCTTCTGCTAGGATGCTTTGCTCAAGTATTCTGTCTCCACAGTGAGAAAAGAACCAAAACAGTCTCCCATGGTGTACGTCTCTCACACTCCACCAATGCAATCTCCTGGTGATGGGTGCTTATTCACCACCAGTACCCAACCCCGCAGTCAGCACACTATCCACCTGTGGGCCTTTGGGAGAGGACCTTGGGCATACAACACAAAGGACTTCTCTTCATCAAAGACAGAGCCAATTGACAAGGAGGAAATGGCTCACAGTGCCTGAACAAACAAGGGTCCAATACCTAGAATATATAAGGGACATACAGAATCCCCCAAAGAAACTGTACATGGATACAAGCCCGAATTTTATGAGTATTGAACTGCCCCAAACTAACAAGTATGTGAAGAGATCTTCAAACTCCTTCATTAATCAGAGAAATGCATTTTGCAGCAGTGAACTAACACTACATGCCTCTTTGGAATGGTGGAGACCAGAAATCATACAGCGCCGAGTGCTGCTACAGACTTTAGACATGAAACCCTTCTTACGTTGGCAAAGGGAAGTACAGGCATCCAGGAGAAAGGCCTGGCAATGTTTGGTCAAATCAAATGCACTCCTGACCCGGAAATTCTACTCTTTCCCCAATACTTTTACAGTCTGAGGTTTTTGTTTTCTCTTAACACATAAATGTTTCATCCACCTATTTGCAGAGGATAAAGATTTTATTTTTTTCCAAAATGTCTGACCAGTTGATCTCACGCTCGTGTCTGGCCCTACCTTCGGCTCACTGTCCCCTCTGCTCTACTAACGTCACGGAGATCCCCTGGTCTGTTTCCGGTGCAGCCTGTGATGGTCAACTGGTGACCCATTTGGAGCATGTGTAATCCTTTCTGGGCACTGTGCTTTGATGTCAAGAGTCATGGACTAACTGCAGATCCAGAGGAGAAAAACAGTTGTAGAAACCAAGGGCCATTCTCAGTTGTACTTGTAAGTTCTTGCAGGATGGGGTTCTGGCTCAGAGGCTGTGTCTTAACTGAACCCCTTTTCATATTCTCCATCCCCTGGCCTTATGGTAGCATCTACTTATTTTTCCCTATTGAACTCAGAGACCAGATTTTTAAAATCTCCATCCTTCCATCCCCTTTCTCTCTCTTATTTCATTTCCTTACTCTTTGGGTCCTTCATCTTCCATCCTGTTTCCCACTTTTCCTTCTCTCTTCTTTATTTTTCCCTCATTCTTTTTCTCTCTCACTCACCAAATGCACAACTAATCCTGTTCCAAAACAAAACTGTAAACTCTTGAACAGAATTTGGAAATCAGAAAAGTCCCTCTGGAGACTCACAATGTGGATATTTTACTCAGCTCAAACTCAGAACAACAACAAAAAAATCATTCAAAATCCAAACGCTTCTCTGTCTCATAACAGCAGCCTGGTGGCTCAGCTGTTTTTGCTTCCGGTTCAGTCTCATTCCAGGAATTCAGATCTGTACACAGAGGGTTAAATGCCCAAGAAGTCAGACACCTGAAAGCCTTTACATTAGGGAGAGCAAGTCACATTCCAACCTGTAGGGAAGTACATTTGCTGGAAGGGTGTCAGTCACATTGATTGACAAGACAGACAGCACTTAAAGGCTTTCAATCATCTCCCATGAAAGTAGACAAGAAAACTTTTAACTTATGAATTGCCAATATTGTCTGAAGCCAATTAAGAAGAATTTTTTAATGCAGAAAATCATTTCCCAGATCAGACCGTTTCTTTTCCATGGAACAATTTGCAACAGCATTACCTGTCAGATTTCAGAAACATTTGAATAGTTCAGTTACAGCATGTAAAGATCTTGTCCGGGGTCTGTTGGGTATAAGCTCTCCATCAGCTCAGATGTTGACAAACTGCAAACACAGAGAAGGGACCTGCTGGGCAAAGTTGACTCCTAACTTGTGCTAGGCGATGTGAAGTTCATGAGACACATGGAACTAGAACGCAAGCGCAAGTCAACAAAACTTTAGTTTTCGTCATAATATCCACACTTCAAGTGCTCGGCGGTCACTGAGTTCAGGGGCTTCCAGAGTGAGCAGCACAGACACTGAAATGTGCAACTGACATGGAAAGCTTGACTGGGAGTAAGGCTGGGCCTGTTCTAGAGCCAGGGTGAATTTCAAGAGCATAAAGCATAGGGGCCTGTGCTCAGAAGGACGCCACGAGACAATAAACTGTGCCCAAATGAGGTACTTTTGGGTACTAAGTTGAAGAAATTGGCCAAAAATTCAGCACTCAAGGTAAAAGATTTAAATTCAATATCTAAGAAAATAAAAATGAATGCAAAAATGTCCATGGTGAGTGGACCATCACAATGTGAAATAAAGACAGGGTATTGTCATGGGCCAGATTTGTGACCATGTGTTACTGTGTAGCAGAAATCTGTCTGTCCTGTGAGCTCATGGTGCCTGATTATCACAGAAACATTGGATCTCGAACTAGGCTAACCAGAGTTGATGAAAGCATTGGGATATACTGGGCAACACAGCCTTTGCATATAATCCTGGCCTCTGATTGCTCAGGTTTTATTGACTTTCTTTGCTTGGTTGGAAATGGGGAAAGATGTCTTGAAATCTATCTATCTATCTGTCTATCTATCTATCTATCTATCTATCTATCTATCTATCTATCTATCTAGTTTCCCCTGTGGCTTAGCTTGACACTGCAGAAGTCTGCAGCCTCTGTCTACACCAGTGATTCTCAGTCCTCTGCCTTAGAATCTATTGTCCCTGTGGCCATATCCAGGATCACCAGAATGAGGTCTGATGGCCTGAAATTACTGCTGCTGCAAAATTTTCCAGTTCATTCTTCTGTGTGGCTTAGCTTGAAGATGATGATGCTGCGCCTGCCTTATAGGTCCACAGGCAGCTAGCGTACAGATGAAACTCCCTCAGAGTGCACAGGCAGCTAGCGTACAGATGAAATTCCCTCAGAGTGCACAGGCAGCTAGCGTACAGATGAAATTCCCTCAGAGTGCACAGGCAGCTAGTGCACAGATGAGGAAACTCCATCAGAACAGAGGAAGGATAGATGACCATGTTCTCCCTCATAGGGGAACAAAACTCATAGAGCTCTAGATATAGGTGCTAGGTTAGGATTTAGAACATTTGAGCCAAACAGACTTTCATTAGATTGCAAGTTTTACTGATGAGACAACAAAACTTAACTTACGAAAGAGGAACAATAGAACAGGAGCAAAGATTCCTGGGCTTTTCTTAGCATAACCATTATGCAATACACTCTCATAGGCAATTCTCATAAAAAACAAACAAACAAACACCAGGGTTGGAGGGGGTGACTCAGCAGTACTCATAACTGGAAAAGCACTGACTGCTCTTCTAGAGGACCCTGGCTTGATTCCCATCACATGCCTGGCAGCTCACAATTGTCTGTAATTCCAGTTCCAGGGGATCTGATGCCCTCCTCTGGCCTTTTCAGGCATCATGCATGCATCTGGTGCACAGATATGCATGCAGGCAAAACACCCATACACATAAAATAAGTAATAAAAATAAATAAGTAGAAGAAATACATACAAACACCAAAGCCAAGAAATAGCCTAAAAGCACAAGATTTGTCACAGATGTATCTTAATTTTAAAATGTCGAAGTATCCCGTGCCCCCAAATTAAACTTGGTTAACTCAGATCTCAGTTCATAGAGTAAGGACTCAAGGTCAAATATTTCACTGGAGCCATGCAATATTTTTTTTAAGATGACTGAATAGCCATTTGACATGGAGAGATTTCACATGAGAATAGACTTCTGGAAGTACTTGGGACATTTGGCAGCCTATCTGTGTGTGTTTTATACATGTAGGTGGGTGCACGTGTGCCATTGCACTCATGTGGAGGACAAAAAAAGACAACTATCAGGAATTGGTTCTCTCCTTCCACCAAGTGGGTTCCAGGAGTCAAATTCAGATCACCAGGCTTGGTAACAAGCACCTTTATGCATTGAGCCATCTCGCCAGTCCAGATCTGGGCTCTTGGTTATAGCAATTGCCCAGAATTGAGCTGTCACTGATGGCTGGACAGGCATTTTTGTAAAAGGCAAAGAGTCCTTGTGCATACAGATAAGGACTGGAGGATCCAGGGAAGGTTAAACATTCAGTTCATCTCTTTGGAGGAAGAAGATGCTTAGCTGTTCTCCCAGAATGCTGGGGAAGAAGGCTGCTCACATGTGCTGACCCATTGCTAGCTGTTGAGCCAGGCTCCCCCAATACCCCCCACAATTTATGTTTTGCTCATGCTGGACTTGTTCTCCCTAAATCTTAGCCATTCTAGGGCATAAAACCCCATCCTATGAGTGATGTCACTTGTACATTATAACAGCCTAAGTGACTTCTATGGTATTTTAGGGCCAGGCCACCAATCCTGACATCCACAGGCATATGCTTACTTCAGTCACTTTCTCTAGCCCTCTATCCTGGGCACTATCTCTGAGTCGGTACCCATCTTTATGAAAGAAGCCAGATGTACTTTGTAAGGAATCTCAATGTAAACATGTTTTAAAACTGTTGTACAGTTAGGACTGACTTCATTGTTATCAAAAAACTTTTCCCCCAAAATTGTGCTGTGTTAAATATGGATAAAATGAACCAACTGGTGTCAGACTCTCAAAGTTTAAATCAGCGATGGCTACCAAGTCAAACTGAACCAAGCTTCATTCTTGTCTCTTCTGACCTCTCCCCACCCACCACATGCAGGTTTTTTGTTTCTTTTTTGTTTTGTTTTGTTTTTTGAGACAGGGTTTCTCTGTAACTTTGGAGCCTGTCCTGGAAACTAGTTCTTGTAGACCAGGCTGGCCTTGAACTCATAGAGATCTGCCTGCCTCTGCCTCCCGAGTGTGTGTCACCACCGCCCGGCCCCACATGCAGTTTTTAATTATCCTCCTTCTCCACCCCCACCCCGATAGCCTCTGCTTCTTCCATTTGTGCTCATTATTCTAGGCTGGACAATATCATTAAAAGGTGAAAATTAGATTTGGTATCCTTGAAATACCCGGATCCTCCTTGTGGCCTAGCGCGGGCATCTGTGTTAACCATTCAGCCCTGGTGGAGCCGAGCTTACGACTGCTGCTGTTGACATTGGAACATAATGTGTCACACAGACATTTGGGACAAAGGAGTTGCCCAGGCTGGGAGGTAAGATAGCTTTACACAGTAAAGATCCAAGGAGTGTTCTTCACAAAGAACCCACGGGAATGAGTGATGTAGCTCTGGCAGCAAAGTCTCTTGTCATCAAACCTGAGTTTGGTTCCCCAGACTTACTGCTGAGTGAAGAGACCCAACTCCTGTAATTTATCTTCTGACCTCCACAATCATGTCATGGAGCACCCACATGTGTGAATACATCTACACACACACACACACAGAGAGAGAGAGAGAGAGAGAGAGAGAGAGAGAGAGAGAGAGAGAGAGAGAGCCTATAAGTACTGATCTTAATTCCTATTCCCTAAACTTTACAGACAACCCCATATACCTCAGACAACCTAATTCTTTTCACTGGAAATCTCTGTTTCACATCACCAGGGATTTTTTTCCCCCTCTTCTGCCTGCTTTGGGTTATTCGCCTATGCAATCATGACCTTCTGATTGTCCTCTGAATTTTCTTTGTCCCTCTTGGTTTAGCTTCCTGAGTTACCTACTCTGCACCCTCGGAAGTTCCTGCAGAATCAACTCCATAGAGGAAGTGTATGTTCTCCTGGCTTCCTCAGGCTGGAGGATAAGCTCCTTAAGTTTACCAGCTATTTGTAACCTCTGGAACCATACAGATTGTATGAACTTTGCTCATTATAAACCAAAGGAACAAACACCAATCTATAATTAAAAAAAAAAAAGTTTACCTGTTTATGTCTCCTCCAAATCCTACCACAACGAGCAGATGAGGATGGACACACAAAACCCATCTCGCAGCCCTCAAAGCAGGGACGCACTCCCCAAATACAGCCACTAGAGGTCGCTCATCCACACAGTGTTGTCTGAACCAGGTTCCTTACTGCACAAGGATTACTACAAACTGGAAGTAGGGCAGCCCGTCTTTATTCCTTTTTCTCTCCAACACAGCCTCGGGCCATCCGAGCTTCTGATGTCAGGGTCCCTGCTGTGCAAGCTGCAGAATGAAAACACTGCAAAGCACAAAGGTCACTGCCTCCGCTCAGCACATCAAGTGCTCACCTGAAATCTGCTTCAGCGGTGAGAGAGCCCTGCTCAGGCTCTGAATATTTTTCCTAGCTCCGATATTCCCGAAGTCGGGGAGGAAACCTGTGACTGTGGGGTGCATTGTGAGTGCGTGCTTACAGATTACGCCTCAGATTGGTGATGTGTGGCGAAAGATTTCCATGTACACGCCTCTCCTCAGATCCCTCGGGAGTTTCTGAGCAGGCCACTGTACTAAAAACAGCACTGGCCTTTGCAAACAAGCCCCGGCAAATGAGCCAGGCTTTATATCTGAGAGACTTACTGAGCCCAGAGCAGCACTATGAAACAGTAAGTTGGAAGATTGGATAAATGCTTCAGAGGGGTGGGAAGAAAAGAAACGAATCTAGCTCTAGCTCGGGTAATATAAACTTTGCGAGGCTTCGAGCCTAGTGTGGTGTCATGTGGCTTTTTGGGGCCAAAATGCTGGTGGGAGTTAAGGGTGACTGGTTCAAGTGAACGCATCAGTTATATAGATTCAAGGGATATGCATTCGCTGGGAAGCAAGCTAGCACGGTGTAGATGAGGGAAAGTTAGGATGCCCAAGCCCCTAAAACCAAGCACAAGGGTGCCCCTGGCAGTTTCTAGACTGGCATTTAGACCTGCCGGCACACTTCAAAGAAAAGACATCCCGATCATGAGCATGTGTAGCTGGACTCTCTGGGTTCTCATTGGTCTGATGAAACCCTCTGTGACTCAGTTTGCTCCCCTGTAAAATGGGACTAAGAGTTTTCACCTCACAGGCGTGGATAGATGCAAAGTGTCTGGAGCGAGGCAAGAGTTTAGTCACTTCTGGGGCCATCATGGAGTCAACTTGTGCACGCACATCTGCACAGGCAGACTACCAAAAACTGTGTTCTCCAAATGGTCTTGTTTTGCTGGCTGAGGGCTTTGGTGGGTCACCTGGAAAGGAGCTGGAGTGCATTTGACCTCTTTCTGTTCCTGCAGGCCACCAATAGTGTGCATGTTGACACACTGGAAGGTCATGCTGGAAGGTCTTGGCATCCTCACCATGCTGAATCACAAAGCACCTTGATTCCCAACTGAGAACAAACCTGCTCTTAAGGAAGACCCTCACTTTGCCCTAATGCCTTGAAGAGGCCACCCATTCATGTAGATGGAGCCGCTTTCAGGTCTCCATATCCAGAACAGAAAGGCAGCATCCGCCCAAGTAGTTCTCTTCGGCAGTCAGCATGCCCAGAGGGTCCGAGTCATCAGATCTGGGAGACTCAGGTTCATTCTGACAGAGTAACATATACCACTCCTTGACTGGCTCCCACCTCCTGGAGCCTCAACCCTGTGGGCGGGTCCAGTTTCAACATAACAATGGACCCTATTAGTCTTTCTTCTGAACCTTAGTTCTATCTGGTCTTCAATACAAGTCATCGGAGGTTTTTCCAAATATTATAGAGCCTCATCTAGGTAGTCTGTAGTTCTTGGAAATAGGGTTTTAGCAACTCCAGGTTGGCCTTGAAGTCCTCATGTAGCCAAGGATGACTCTAAACTTCTGATCCTCTTGTTTCCATCTCCCGAGTGC
This sequence comes from Dicrostonyx torquatus, assembly GCA_028555095.1. Lineage (NCBI taxonomy): Eukaryota > Metazoa > Chordata > Mammalia > Rodentia > Cricetidae > Dicrostonyx > Dicrostonyx torquatus. The sequence continues at coordinate 913,520 of JAQHUG010000130.1, forward strand.
TGGGCTGCGATGCCCAGCTTCTGGTCTCCATTGCCTTCCACAAATCAGATTCTTAACTAGCTTCGATCCCTTTGTTCACATTCTTCCAGATCGTAGCTGTGAACTGGGGCATGCTTGACTGGAGAGCAATAACCAGCATTGATTTTCCACCTTCATAGCCTGTAATCACTTTAGATTTCATTTCCAGGTCAATTACTCCATGTGACCTCTTGCTAGCAACATTAGCAGTGGAATTTTCTATTTAGGGTCCATGATGAACAAAACATGAGATTAAATCAAGCATCAGGAACGATGCTCTCAACACACACTATAAACATAAACACAGGATAAAAGAGTCTACTGGAATGTCACACGGCATGTTGACAGTAAGTTTTTATTTTCCCTCCAAATGAAAGAAATTGTGCTGGTTAGTTTTAACTGTCTGCTTGACACAACCTGGAGTTACCTGTGAAGAGAGTCTTAATGAGAAATTATCTAGATCAGATTGGCCTATGGGCAAGACTGTGGGGGATTTTCTTGATTACTAACAGAGGCGGGAAGATTCACCCAGAACATGAATGGTGCCATTTTATAGGCTTTGACCCTGAGCTGCATAGGAGTAGCAGGAGCGAGCTGAGCAGTAGCAGGCAGGGAGCTTGGGTGGATGAGATTCAGTTGGCTTTCCACTGTGGGTGCGATGCGGCTAGCTGTGTGGGTTCCTGTCACGACTCCCCTGAAGTGGCGGACACCACTGTTAATTGGGATTGTGTAAGTATACAGTTTTCCTCATGTACATTTGCATAACTGCCTGGGTGGTGGTTTTGTTCACACAAACAGGGTCACAGATACATGCGATGTGCTGTGCTGCCATATTAATGTCACTAGGCTGCCAGACATTTACTGTCCAACATGAAACAAGAGCAAATAATTTACCAGGAATCTTTGAGGTCCATCATGGTGTGTGTCATCTCTCACTGAGTCAAACAATGCTAAGCCGTTTGTCTCTGTATTTCCTTTGCTACATATTATTTCTATGCTCTTGTTACATTGCTGTTACGTTTCTGTTACATCAGTGACTCATGGCTCAGGAGGGCCATGGTGGCGAGTGATAGTCTCCACTCATCTGGTGGTTACTGGCAGGTGTTTGGGGGTGAAAGAAACAAGAATCACCCTGAGTTTCACTATTTAAAAGCATATCACAGTTTCCCACACAGTGATTAGAGGACGCCATAGACTATTTTTCCTTCCAGAGGGCTATCTGACCTCAGAAGCTGTATACTCAATACAAGGGCAAAATTACGTCTTGTTTTGGAAGCATTTGCTGTCAGAATCTTGAGAGAGCTAAATACATCTTCAGTATGGGCCAAAGGCAGCTCCATTTAATGAGGGAATTATGAGTGTTCAAATATTTACTGTCCAACATGAAACAAGAACAAATAATTTACCAGGAATCTTTACACGGAGTAACTGAGCTCCAATTATGAAAAATGTCTTCTGGTATAAGCAAAAAATAATAATAATGTATTTTTCACGATATAATAATTCTCTCTTGCATTTTTTAATTCCAAGGTAAAAATGAGAGCTGATTTCACACGGTCCCCCTCCCTCATGCACACCTGATCAAGCCCACAGTCAGCTTGTTAGCTAAGGTGACCCGTGCTTGAGGTACGGGGGAACTGCTCAGCAAATGACAGAAGAACCCGCCCGCTTCCTGTAGGCAAGAAAGAACAATAAAATAGTGAGAAGTTGAAAGAAAACTCGTCTCATTTTATATTGTTAAACGCCCACTATAAAGTCTGGAATCTTTTGCTGATAGAAAGAATGAGGAACACTTTGGGGAGCCCGGGCTTGGGTAGACACAGCAGAAGGTGATAGAGCTGCCAGCGCTTTGCCCCCTCTCTAGCCTTCTCTTAGTTTTGAACCTCTTCCTTTGCCGTTCTTGTCTTTATCTCCCAACCTCCTCTACCTACCCCAATTTCTTTCATATGTCCTAACATGTACCTGCATCTTTCCATTTGCTAATCAAAGTTGTATTTTTTACTTGATTTTTAAATTTATTTTTATTGTATGTGTGTGAGTATTTTGCCTGCCTGCATGTTTGTGCTTGGTGTCTGTGGAGGCCAGAAGAGGGTGGACAACAGGGGCTCCTGGGCCTGTAGTCACAGATGAGAGCGAGCCATCAGGTGGGTACCGGGAAGCAAACCCAGGTCTTCTGCAAGAGCGGCCAGTGCTCTAGCCACTGAGCTATCTCTCCAGCCTCGACTTAAGAATTTAACATGAATCAAATGCCTTTATAACTTCTCTGGTCTCCTCTCTAGACCCCTTCTTATACCCCTGCTCTCACAACCAAAGAAATCAAAGCGTTTTTAGGTGTTGTTTGATTTTTTAACTTGCTTCTGACTATCTGTGCTAGATTAGTGATTTCTAGCAGAAAAAAATAAATAGTATCTTGGTCAAGAAATACAAATGTAGAAGGTGCAGGAGGGTTTTGTTTTGTTTTGTTTTGTTTTACTTTTTTAGAAATACTGCCTTTGTAAAACTTTGTTATTGAATTTACTTCTTTACTCTGTGTCCTACTTTAGAAATTATTAAGGATCTCTATTTTGGTCATTTCCCCCTTTTATTAAACATAGATTCTTTTCTATATTCTATATGAATACAGTTTCTCCTCCCTCTCCTCCCTCGTTCCTTCCTCCTTCCCCTCCCATCTGGATCCACACCCTTTCTGTCTCTCTTCAGAAAAGAACAGGCCTCTAGGAGATAACAGCAAACTAAAATTTAAGAAGAGAAAACAAAAACCACCATATTGAAGTTGGACAGGCCAAGCAAACAGAAAAACAGAAGCGCCCAAAGAGAAGGCACAAGAATCAGAGACTTACTTGCTTCCGCCTTCAGGAGTCCCATAAAAGCACTAAACTGAAAGCTACATGTGCGGAGGACCTGGTTCAGGCCTGTGTGGGCTCTGCTCTTGCCGCTTCAGTCTCTGGGAGTTCATACGAGATTTGCTCAGTTGTTTTAGAGGGCATGTCCTGGTGGCCTCCATCCCCTCTGTCTTCCCCGCTCTTTCTGCCTCCTCTTCGGTGGTGTTTCCTGAGCTCTGAGGACATGAATTTGATAGAGACATCTTGTCTAAAGCTGTGTGTTTCAAGTTCTTTCCCACCGCCTCTAAGCAATGTCTGTGTGCTGGACTCTGTATTTGTTTTCTTCTGCTGCCGGTAGCAGACTCTTCGATGATGACTGAATGAGGCACCAGTTCATGAATATAGCAGAATGTCATTGGGGGTCATTTTATTGTTCTTTAGACAAGTAGTATTTAGTTTACCCTTGATCTCTGGGCTATCTAGACTCTGGTTCTTGGTCACCCAAGCAGTGTCAGGTATGGGCTCCATTTTGTGGAGTGGCCTTAAGTCAGATCAGACATCAGCTGGTCACTCCCTCAGGGTTTGTGTTGCTGTTGGACTTGCAGGTAAGGCAGATTGTAGATCAAAGGTTTTGTGGCCAGATTGGTGTTTACTTTTCTCTTTTGGTAGCTATAGGGCACCTCTCCATGCCATAGACGCTAGAACTTGGGGATGAAGGTTCTGTGTTGGCGCCAGCTCAGTCTCTCCAGGTTCAGTGAGTCGTGTGGTTTTGTCTGCACCAATGGGCCCTGCTGTCAGTTTGCGACGAGTAAGCTATTGTCTTGGCAACAGTAAGGATCTTTCTAAATCATGAATGACTTGGAAAAATAAAATAAAAAGCAGGTTAGAGAATGTCTCAGACACCGAATATAGAACATGAAGAAGTTTCTGGAGCTGTAGACAACATCATCTCATCCTCCTTTGGTCTAGCCAGATCCACGCTGAGAGGCTGTTCCAGAGAAGTGGCCTGTGGGAGGGAAGGGAAGGGTGATGAGCTTCGAGGAATAAGTGAGGCTATGGTTTGGATTGTGATTGTCTCCCAAAGACCCATGAGTTAAAAGTTTGGCCTCCAGTTGGTGCTGTTGGGATGCAGAGAAAACTTAAGAAAGTCCTGTCTTATGGGAGATTCTTGGGTCATTGGGGTTGACCTTGCAGGTGTCTGGGTGGTGTGCTCTCATCCTCTCTCCCATCTCTTCTTTATCCTTCCACTCCCACCACTAGTCTGAGGTCTGAGATGTGACTGGTTCGCTCTGACACTGTGCCTGCTTCTGTCACAGCGTGCTGCCATCAGGCAGGATCCCAGAACAGAGTCCATGCATGCATTATGCCTTTGAGCCCCCAAAACTCTGAACTCAACTGGTCATTTTCTCTTTATAAATTAGTTTTCTTGGGTAGTTTGTCTAATTTAATGAGCTGGATTTCTATTATTTTTATTTTTGTTAGTTTAATTGTTCCTATCTAATACGTCATAGCTTGTACCTGAAAGAGTTTATTTTTCTTCTCCTTGTGTTTACACTAGAAACACTACCAGAGCAATTCTCTCTGCATCAGTGGCTGCCTGTGGTTTCTGGATTGATGAGCCTGGACCAAACAATGGCAAAGAAGCTAAAGTCAGCTCATAGATGGGTGGTGAAGAGAGCTTAGGATTCAAGTCTTTCCTGCAGTCCACCTCTTGGGTCGCTCCTCAGGATTTGACTTTCACAGCCTTAAAATCATGTTCCGTGCATTTCTGTGCTAGTGTTTAGCCACACTGAGGGTGGCTTAAGTTTTCAGGAGGAGCTTTTCTAAATATTTAGGTCTCAACCTCAGAGATTCTCACCAAACTTATATGGACTGGAAAAAGAACACGATTTTGTTAATCTTTTTTCAAGATTTGCTAATCAAAATTACATATTTTTTACTTAAAAATAAAACAACAAAACAAGTTCTGTCATAGGACTTAACAAAACACATTTCTATTTAATATTATTATTAACTAATAATAATAAAATAAATTTTATTTAATATTCATTATTATTTGAAGATAACTCTTCAAATATAAATGAAGAACTGGGGTCGTGAAGGGATAAGAGCACTCATCTTCTGATGATGGAAAGGAGCTCACACAAACATTACATCCTGGAGCACAGATCAGCATGTGTGTGGACCAATTTATGTATTTCTGGTTCTTCCCAATCACAGTCTCCTGAGCTCATTACGGCTGTCCTCTCATCACATTCAAATCTAAGATGTCCCAGACACAGTAGGACACTGAGCGCCACCTCAATGCTGTAATCCATATACGTTAGTAGCTCTAACTATTGTAACAACCAAAATTGCCTCTGGACATTGCCAAATGCCCGCCGGGTGACAGAACCATCTCTTGTTGAGAACTACTAATCAAAATATATCCAAGCACTCAGCACAGGGAAATCAGGAGATTTCCACAAAACCTGGAGAGATTGTCTTCTGCCTTCAGAGAGCATGGGGTCCTTACATAAAAGTTTCAGGGCGTGAATTTAGATATGAAGTGAGTGAGAGGAATTACGAGTGAGTCGGTCATCGTGAACCATAGATTCCCCCAAACAAATGAGATTCTGCTAAACATGTGCTTTTAGTCTTGGCGTAGTCACGGTTGTTATGTTTGGGGCTTGTCCTGCTATGATAGCCACACAGCAGAGGATGTATGAGAAGGGCTTGGGGCATTATAAGCATTCGATAAATGTTTACTATATAAAAGCATTTTATTATTTTAACAGTTGCTAGCATAAAATATTTAGAGCATATGGCTTTCCAAAGTTTTTAAAGTAGTTTAGTTATATTTTATTTATTTGTTTGTTTTGTTTTAGGAGCATGTGGGGCCACACATAAGTGCATGCATACCCGAGCATCTGTGTGGGCAGAGGACAGCCTTGGGGAGTTGCTTTTCTTCTTCGACCATGCTGGTCCAGGGATGGAATCTGGGTGGTCAGATTTGGTGAACTTTCCTTTACCACCGAGCAGTCTTACTCGACCTTAGGGTTATTCTAAGTGTGAACTCATGGGCTAGGAAGATGGTTTCATTGGTAAAGTGCTTGGTGTGTGAGCGTGCAAACCTGAGTTCAGTGCCCCCAAGAAGCACCGTGTCAAAAGCTATGTATGGTGATGTGTGCTTGAAGTACTGTTAGGCAAGTGGAGACAGGGGACTCTCTGGGGCTTGGTGGCTACCCAGCTTAGAGGAATGGGGGTACTCCAGCTCCAGTGAGAGACTATATCTCAGAAAGTAAAGTGGAGAGGATTGGGGAGATGGCTCAGTCAATACAGTGCTGTGATATCCTAAGGCCCTGACTTTATATTGCAGCACACACACACACTCCACATGCACCCACCCACCCATGCATGCATACATGCATGCACACAAGCCTGGCATGGCGGCAGGCATCCACAATCCCGATGTCAAGGAGACAGAGACAGAAGGATCTCTGAGACTTGGTGGTTGGCCAGTCTAGCTCATATTGACAAGATATAGGCTTAGCAAGAGACACTGGTCTCAAAGACTACAGTAGAGAGCAATCAAGGAGGCACCTGACATTGGCTTCCATCTTCCACTTTGACATTTGTGTGTGTAAGCACAGCAACTGACTCCAAAGGAAATCCTAACTTCTAACATCCATAATAACCCATAAGGACTTTCTCATTATCATTGTAATGATCTCAAACTTGGATTTTCTCCTGCTTTGTTTGATTTTAGTTCTTTGAAAGAGTGATTATATAATCACTATATAATCCAGGTTGGTCTCAAACTTGAGATCTGATCCCCCTATTCAGCCTTCTGAGGTGTACCCCGCCATACCTATCTGATTTTCTCCTGTTTTATAAACGAGGGAGTGGGTTCAAAGACAAGCTGTAGCCCCTGAATAGCTAGTTAAATGGAAGGCCCAAGACCGAGTCTAGTTAATTCCAACTTTTAATACCTCCTCCATATTGTCTGCTAAGAAAATGTGGAATTGGCAGGACAAATAGCACAGAGTGGGAAATCCACAGGGGTATGGGTGGGTTCCACCATGGACATCTGTCTTTTCCTTTCCAGACACAACTGCGCCTAGCCTACCACGTCACACTTTAGAACATGAAAATCAAAACCTAAATGGCACATTCGCTCTCCGTCTACAACAACCTGGTGCTCATGCAAAGCCGTGCATCCTGCCCTAACCTCTGTGGGAAGAGCTTGCCTGACAGAGGTGTTAGATGCTGAGAGCCAACTCCATTTCTCGTGCACTCTACACTCGGTTGGGTGCAATTCAAAGCAGGGGATTTTTAGTGCTTCATCTGCAACCTTTTCCAAGAAAACCTTTGGCTGGCGATAGCTGTGTCGCGGATGGTTTCTGAGAGCCCCGTTCAAAGCATGTTGTCATCTGTGCATGTGGTAACATAAGACAGAGCTATTTACTGGGCTGCACAGCCAAGAACTCTTTGTGGCACGACTTCACCAGATACAGTTGATCGTGAGAGGCCCTCGTCTGCCAGAACTGAAGCCTCGAGACTGAATGCTGCCAGGGGCAGGTGACAGAGAAGCAAAAGCTGCTGTCTGAGCACTGAGAATTAGAAATGACTAAATAAGGAACTTGTCACTGCTCCCTAAAGATGTGACAGAACTTAGATTTGTTCTGAATGTTAAATCTGAATTCTGGGAAATATTGACATTTACCATCTGAGAACCCAGAGCTAACCTCCCCTACCCCTAGCTGTTCTTCCCTGACCCTCTCGGGGTGCCACCGCCTCCCCATCCGCCCCTACACACACAGTCTGAGCGAACACACACAGCCTGTGAATATTTCAACAGCGTGGGTTTAAATGGCATATTAAATTTGTTCTGGAGAGTATACCTATGGCAAGGGGAATGTTATATGATGGAATAAAGACCCCAAAGAGCTGTTCCTACTAATAAATGACCCAATGAAGTGGAAGAGGTAAACACAAGTTCTCAAAAGGGATTGTGATGGCGAGCTTCCTTGTAGAAGGGGACCAGGACCTTTTCCATTTAGAAGAAAAGCACAGCTTTCTTATTTAAGAATGATAAGAAGGGAAGAAATAGACAGGAAAAAGTAAAATTAAATGTGCATTTTGGGAACCAAATAAGTTAAAACATCATGTGAATCTTTTAATTTAGGAAACCCTGGAGAAGAGCCTTGTTAATTTAAAATTTGCTAGATAATAAAACAGTACACATTGAATTAAAAAATGCTGTTCACAGTGTGTATTCTCCATGTATATAGACTGTAAGTCTATCAACCATGAAGCTGGAGTTCCTGTAAACTTCTCTACACCACTGACATGCACAGTACACCCACATGCATATACATACACAATACATGTTTACATAATACATGCATGCACATATACATGTGCATATAAACACATGTGTACACACACCCACACCCACACCCACACACCAGTGTTCTTAGGCTCAGTAAGGCAGAGGGAAATGGCAAGTCTGGATCTCCTATCTCTACCCAAAAGCTAAAACTTTGTATGTACATATAGAAAGAAGTGACCAAAAGTTTCTAGAACTCCCATGGTTGTCTCTGCCCACATAACACAGCTAGGGTTTTCTGGAAGATGCTCTCTCTCTCACACGGTCCCATGAGCATTTTAGATGAATTGGATCACTTCCCTTTTTTTTTTTTTTTTTTTTTTTTTTGGTAAGGCAATGCAACATGTGAATGATTTCTGGTTTTACAGATTTTTTTTGTATTTAGATATTTGGTGTGTGTGTGTGTGTGTGTGTGTGTGTGTGTGTTTTGCGGGGAAGGGGCAGTGCACAGCACCAAAGCACCAATGTGGAAGCCTGGGGACAGCTTGCCTTTGTCTGATGAACTATCTTGCCAGCCTACTGTTTCCCTTTTGCAGGGCCTTATCACATGCTTCCTGCTGTTCCTGCACAGTGGGAAATAGTGTTCAACTGATTGGTTCTTTCATTAAGAAACCATGAAAACAGGACGAAGTGGCATGTTAGCTTTTAAGTAACTATAAATTTTTTATCAAAAGAAATGGAGTCACCAGGAAGTAGCAGGGCAATTTTTAAGTATCAAAAGCAAACTTTTACTCTCAGCCCAGAATCTCATGCTCAGCAAAAGAAATTATTGTGGGTGTGGGTGAAACAGAAATAAACGTATTCTCAGAAGAAGGTATCCAAAGGATATTCTTTCATTTTACTTTAAAATGTTTTCATGGAATATATTTTGGACATATTCTTTCCTCTCCTATGGATCCTCCCAGTAAGACCCTATCAATGAAGATATCACATACTTCACGGAGCATGAAGACATCAAGCTGGTGCTCAGCCAGAAGTTTCACACTTGCTGACTAGCACTCATAGTGCTGGAAGGAATTATACATGCCACTAGAGGAGAAAATTAATCATCAGCCTCACCTAGTTATGAATGCTGCAAGCTACAATAACAACCTGGTATGCTGGCGCAATAGTAGCACACATGTTATTGGAGTAACCAGCTACTCTCTCATTGGGTTTAAGGTCTACTCCATGCCTGGTATAGTTAATGAAACCAAGAACCTGAGGCTAGATAGGCCATAGGCACTAGGGAAAAATCTACTACAATTACTATGCTAAATAACATAGCAATAAAATGACTTCTAATGCCACATTGCTATACCCATAGATCAGTTTCTTGCCTTGCCCTCATCAGAGAATCTTCTTCTTGCAGTAGATAGGAGTTTATACAGAGACCTACAAATGAACAGGGGGAGAGAGACCTTGGAGCACTTAGTCCTATATCACACCTTTGTCCTTAAGGCTCAGGGAGAGGAGGCAGAAAGATTGTACGAGTCAGAAGTGGTGGAAAACAGTGTTTGCTAGATAAACAGGGTTGATACACACACACATGAACTCACAGAGACTATGACAGCATGCACAAGATCTGCACAAACTCAAACCAGATGAAATCCCGGCATGGATTTCCATAAATCCCATCTCTAACCAAGAAGCTATCTGCAATTGATAGCTTCTGGGAAAGCAAAAGAGAAAATCACTTTTCTTTAATGGAACAATGCTGGGTATACCAACCTCACCTCAGGGTGGCTCTCATGCCCAAGAGTAATTGGCTGACACAAGATAGATTCCATGTTTAGTTTAGTTTTGTGTTTGTTTTGTTTTGTTTTGCTTTGCTTTGTTTTGTGCTTTTGTTTTGTGCTAGTTTTTTTTTTTAAGATAGAAAACTATGAAGTTGGATAGATAGGGAGGGGGAATCTGAGGGTAGTTGGGAGAGGAGAAAGAATATCAACAAAATAAATGGAATTTAAACGAAGAGACAATGCCCCAAGCAGACACCATATAGTAAGAAATAAAATGCCTGGTACCAGGAATGAGTTACATATTTTTGAGTTATTGGCCAAATGGATCCCAAAGACATCCCAGTCATTACAGGCTCTTGCTGATGCTGTTGGCTGCCTCCACAACTTCATGGTAAGACCACATTGCAGCGGGGAGTTCTAGCTAACATACCTGCTCTACTCATGAAAGGCTCAACAGATAGAAGGAAATGATAGTGAGGTGAAGCCAGAAGAATTAGGAATAAAGGGGAAGAAGCACAGAAGTGTCAGGCACACAGACAGGTGCAGTGGATGGCGCTATTTGGCATGCTGCTCTCAAGGAGGAGGAGAGCCTTGATTTGGCATTCTGAAAGACAGACAGGCAACAAAGCAGGTCCCTAGCGAGAAAAGCAAACACTTTGTTAGAACAAAGAAGCCAGAGTCTGCTGGCAGTAGATGGCACAGAGAAGAAAACACTGAGGGAGAATGGCATCTGCCAGCCAGTGTTTCTTGCCTCCAGCTTCCCTTTTCCTGTGTATCATTGGAAGATGCTGCCCTGACTCAGGATAGCTGTCCCCCACACACACCCGTTGCCATCACATGCGACAATCCTCTCTGGAAATGCCACCTGCAGACAAATTATAATTTCAAGATATATGAATATAATAGAATATGCCCTAGTTTCTTTCTGCCGTTATGACAAATGCCCCGACCCAAGGCAATCTTAGAAGGAGGATGCATCTAGCTCACAGTCCAGGTTATGATCCATTACTCTGGGGAAACCAAGGCAGCCGGCAGCTGCCTGCATGTTTAGGCTCGTGCTCAACTTGGGTCCCTCAATACAGCTCAGGAACCAGCCCATAAAATGATGCCACCCACATTCAGGGTGGAGCTTCCTACAGCGATTAAAACGCAAGACAACCCCTCACAGACATGCCACACACCAACCTGACCCAGGTAACTTTTCAACTAACTTTATCTTCCAATCGGCTTCCAGGTCCTGGCAAGGTAACTTGAAAGCCAATCATCACAGAACAGCAAAACAGCAACGGGAGGGGGAAAAGGATTCTCCACTGTGATAAGAAAGCCACATCCCATCAGCACTGCCAGATGTTGGTCTTAAGTTTACTACTAAAGTTTGGTTTTTACTACTCTTTAGAGCAATTGCCAAAAATGTATGACAAAAGGACATAGTCACACATACAATAGAAAAATTGCAACGACATAAAACATTCAAATCACTCAAATAAAGAGAAAGTCAAGGAAAGCAGTGAGATAAAGCAGAAAGCAAACAAACAAGATTTAAATGCAATAACTTCAAAGTTTTAGCATAAACCAACTGAAAGACAGTGATCCATGGGTTTAAAAAAGGGACTGAGTTGTACGGTGGCTACAAAAGTCACTTCAACCCGAGCATAGTTTCAACCCGAAAACAGTCAGAATATAATAAGGTCTATGGGTGCAAACCCTCGCTGAAGGGATGAGGAGCAGGGATAAGGCAAGAGCGGCTGAAGAGGCAGGGGAGTTGCGGACAACCCCACGGTGACAGAAAGAGCAATTTATTATAGAGCGGCACCGATCCTCAGCACACAAGCTCTTTAAAAGAGACTTTCAAGACACATGAGTGAGAGAGCAGAACTTGAGAGGGAAACAGACACACCACATGCCCGGGGACCTCAGAACACGCCGGTGGTTGACAGAGCCGGGAGACAAAAATCAGCCCATGACAGACAGGAAAAAGGCCTCTGAGGAACGTGAAAATGAGCAGATAAAAGGACAACATGTTTGGAACACTGCAGACGGTTATCACCTGCCTTTGGTTTTTGTTATGCCCCTGGGTAATTAATATGAAGATCCAGAGTTGGTGGTACATATAGACCAATAGGAAGGCACCACCTTAGCTAAAACCAAACAAATAAAACACACACACACACACCAAAAAAAAAAAAAAAAAAAAAAGGAAAAGGAAGAGAAAAAGGAAAGAAGAAAGAAGGGAGGCTGGGAAGATGGGTGTGTTGGATTTAAAACACATGCCGTGTAAGCGCAAGGATACCCACGCAGGCGTAGTGGGTCCACCTATAATCCCAGTGCTCAGGAGGCAGAGATGGGATTCCTGGAGCAAGTCTGTCAGCTCTGGGTTCAAATGAAAGACCCTACCTCAATATATAAGGTTGAGAGAGATAGAGGACACATCTGACGTCAACCTCTGGTCTCCATACACATGTGCACATGCACCTGCAGACACGTGTGCTCACATACATGCAAACACCCAACAAACGCCAGACATGTACACAGGAGACAGATGACAGGAGGGGGTGGGGTGTCTATTAGAGCTTTCACTAGAGGACCTTTCGTACAGGCTGAAGGCGCCTCTCTGTTATCTCACTGAAACCGCACTGTCCTTAGGTAAGTGGCCTCTCCCTTTAAGTTTCTTTCTCTTTGTCAGAAGGTGGAGGCGAGCTTGCCCCTCCTTGTTCCACCAGGCTTTCTCCCATATAACTAGACATTACCTATGTTTTCTTCTAACTGAATTTTCCAGAGCTTTTCATTTTCTGGCCAATTTTTTTTTTCTAGGCAGGCATTTTCAAGTCACCATTAGAGCCAAATTATTTCCATCTTTCTGTTTAGCTTGGGAAGAATTAAAGATAAGACAGAGTGGAGCCCTGCTTGCTGCTACTCAGTCAAAAGATTGCTGACTAGAAATCCCCTCTCAGATACAAATATCTTGAAACAAAAGCTAAAAACAATATGGAGAGAGAGAGAGAGAGAGAGAGAGAGAGAGAGAGAGAGAGTGTTCCAACAGCACATCTTGATTTTTTTTTTCGCTAAAATCATTTCTCCCTGTTAGGTAGACAGAAGTGTAGGCCATATTTAACCAAATACTATTCATGCATAATGAGAAACATTGCTTTAGGAAAGTTACATGCTATAAACAAAACCTGACAAACTGCTCAGACTTTGATAGTGTAATCAGCAGCAGAAGAAATTACAAGCTAGCCACAGTCTTCTCAGCTTTCTGATGGGTTTTGTCCAAACAGTTCAAGCAATCGCACAATATTAGTCAAGCTATGTTCCCGCATTCTACTATTGTGATTTTAATTTAAGAACATTTATTGAATATTTACTTCCTCGTTCTAGCTGTAGGCCTTGGAAGACACAAGATGGAGGAGATAGATTTTCTAGTTATCGTAAAAGTTTCTCACTAGATTCCCTGTAAATTCCAGCAAAGAAAGTATGACTGTTTTGCTTGTCTTTGGCATGTGTATGGGTGTCCATGTTCATGCATGCATGTGCGTGCATGTGTGTGTGTGTGCGCATGTGCATATGGATTCGAGAGATAGATGTCCAGTGTCTTGGTCCCTCTATTTTATTGTTGACGTAACTCTCACTGAACCTGGAGTTTACCAATTTGGCCTACTCTGGCTTGCCACAAAGCTCCAGCCACCTCCAGTCTCAGCTTCCCAGCACTGGGATTACAAGCGCATGCCAACTGGCCCATATTTTATGTGGATGCTTGTTTCAAGAGACAGATCCAAGAGGGTAGGTAGCCTCTTGGGGTGTGTGAGAAGACTCCAGGAGCCAGATAAAAAGCAAAAGCCGATTGATTCTTTTTTGGAGGGTACAGGAAGGCCTCTTTACCTTCTCCTGTGACCCAGAGGTGGCGCCAATCTGAAATGCTGTGTTGTTATCTCTCATTGGCCCAGTGACGTCAGTGGTCTCCGGACTCTCAGCAGACTTCTGGTTGGGTCATAGGGAAGTTACTAATGTGCATGCTTGACTGACTCCGTGTCAGCTGTTAGCCTTCTCCTATAGGTCATAGATTTGAATCCAGGTCCCCTGTGCTCAACAGCAAGCACTGTCCTGACGGAGACATCTCCCTGCCCCTGGACATGACTTTTTAACCAGGGCATGGCATAGTGCTCCATCTTAATTGTTAAAAGAAGAAAGGATTGCAAAGCTAGTCTTATTTAACTCTGTACCAAGGGAATGGCTTTCAGTACAGAAATGAGTTCCATACAGTTTGCTCATCTCTTATGCGTATGCATGTATCAAGAAAGCAGACGTTTTAACTTGTTTATATCTCTGCCTTATAGACCGAACCTCTTCTCCCCAACAGCAAAGTTGATAAGTTTTAAGAAAACTTTTTAGCTAGGAGTCCAATTCCACAGTGCTTCTAAGTGTTGATATGGATCACGCAAATATTGATGCAGGGAGTCTGGGGAAAGGCTTGAGATTTGCATTAAAAACCACCACCACCACCATCAAAACCCAAAAACCCTCCAACCCCCCCCAAAACAACCTTCCATTGACTATGAACTATGGAAACTATATTAAGTAAGAAGAGAAAGTATAAATTGGGGTTAGGCTCCATCTGGATTTTGTCATAATGACTGGAAGGGAAGCCATGACAGAGTGGAAAATAATATCATCCCATATAAAAAATGACGCTAAAATTAAGAGGAGGCCGCATGATTAGACCCAGCAACTAAAAGTACTTCCCAGGCCCAGTACCTAGTTGGTGACGGTCTTGTTTGCACTGTGCTTGAGGTCCAGGGATCCTGTGTCTGAACCTTCTGGGCTTTCTATAAACTGGTGCTGTGATTCATTGAGGGGAAGAAGCCAAGGACTGAAAGATGAATCCTGCATGATCTCACTGCTGTGTGCGACCTGAAGAGGCTGATCTCAGAGAAGCTGGGAGAATGCTGGTTACCAGAGCTAAGGAGGAAAGAGTGGAAGGAGGATGGGGAATGGTATAGAGTCACCAGGTCACAGCTGGATTGGAAGATTCCATTGTGGTGTTCTACTGAGGAGTACGGCGACAATACTAAGCAGTAGTCTATAGGATGTTCTGGAACAGAACAAACATTTTTACCATAAAGAAGCCACATGTGGGGAAGGTGATGGACAAGCTCAATCCTCTATTTGAATTATTACACAGTGTTTACACATATGGAAAGACCACACTGTGGCCCACACATGTGTACAATCAATGATTGTATATCTGTGTAAAACGACAGCAACGAGAGTAGCCGTTGGTGTCTCCACGGGTTGAGGAAGGACACCTCTAGCAAATGTGTGTTTGGGGGGGCATAATTCTCATTTTTCTCAGTATAACGAATGGGATTAATTCTTGGAGCCACCTCCCAAGTGTCATATAATGGCTCCTGAATTCAAAGCAGAGGACTTTGGGGGGAAGGTACGAGGCTCCGTGTTTGGGGAACCCCAGAAGATACTGCCAGAATCCGCAGGAGGTAGTGAGTGTTTGGGGGAGGCCCCTTCAACTTCGATGCTACGATGCCTTGAGACTGACTTTGCAGTGCCTCCTGAATTCTTTCTTCTCTAAAGCTGCTCCGCAAACAAAACAATACCAAACCAAACAAAAAACCTTGTTGCCTATTCTGATTTGATTAGTGTACCTTTTAAAATAACACCCAAAACTCTCGGCTGACCTGCTCATTCCTCCTTCAGCCTGGCTCATGAATGTGCATCTAGGAGAGAGAGTGGCTGTTCAAAACCTAAGTCGAAGCTCCATTCCCAGTGTGCCTGAGGTCCACCAGCACTTGTCCAGCAGCACTTGTCCACCAGCAGTTGTCCACCAGCGCTTGTCCACCAGCACTTGTCCACCAGCACTTGTCCACCAGCACTTGTCCACCAGC
>JAQHUG010000130.1:930269-967074 GCA_028555095.1 Dicrostonyx torquatus
CAGCGCTTGTCCACCAGCGCTTGTCCACCAGCGCTTGTCCAGCAGCGCTTGTCCACCAGCGCTTGTCCACCAGCGCTTGTCCAGCAGCACTTGTCCAGCAGCATTGACTAGGGGACCTGTCTCCAAGAGGAGCTTTTTGAGAGAACCGCATCTCAAATCATGCAAAATTGTTTAATTTTCTTTTGCAAGACACCCTGTTCAACTGAAGGGGAGCTGCTCCTGCTGGCCTACTGAGGAGGAGGAGGGATATCGGAAACTCCCACGGTTGAGCTCAAGAGTCTGCTGGTCTGGAATTATTGCTGAGAGTTGTAGGGAAGTGGGGTTTAGAAGTTTCTAGAGTCTCTGGGGTCTCTTTCAGAGAGGAGGAGCACAAGTGTTTGATTTTTTTTCCTGAGTGAAGGAATGAACACCTTGCTCTAAATTAGCACCGTCTTCTTCAAGCCATTTCCTTTGGAGAAACTGACTGACGTCTCTTCAAGACACTTGCTATTGACTCTTTCCTATCCCACCCACCTGCAGTTCCTATGACTCTTCAGTCAAGAGAAAAGGCCCAGGCAGCAAGGTTTGCGAGACTCCTGAAGGATTTGTACACAGACAAGAGCTAGCCAGGGAGTGAGTACCTGCGGATCTGAGCTGTGGCGGTGGCAGTCACAACTGTGTGACTTAACTTCTCCTACGTTTCTATGACTGGAAGTTGTGTGAGAGATGATTTCATGTTTTAAACGATGCATTTATTTTTGTTGTGTGTGTACCTTTGCCTGTATATATGTATATGCACCACATGTGTGCAGTGCCCATGGCGGCCAGAGCAGGGCACTGGATCTTTGGAACTGGAGTTATAGATGACTGAGAACTTCCATTCTGCTCAGAATGGAACCTGGACCTTTTACAAGAGCAACGATTGCTCTCAATCACTGATCCATGGCTCCAGCTCCTTCTTTCCCTCCACCCACAAATAGAAGGATTTCTGTAGTTTAGTCTTCCTTGAGAATTTCCAGCTGCATCCATGAGACCCCGACTTAGAAGCTTAAAACTCATCCCTGAGAGGAATGGCCTACTCTCATCTGGCATCAGGATTCACCCAAAGAGGTCAAGACTACCTGGATGTTTAATGTGAATAAAAAGAAAAAGGGCTTCACCCCCAACGTCGAGAGGTCAACCCATCAGCTCAGCAGATGGTGGTTGGAAGTCCATTCCCACGCTATCTCTCTGTCTCGTGATTCTCTAGTTTCATCTGAGACTCTCTTTTACACAACTCTTTAGTCAGCCCGCAGGCCAGTGGATTCTCTACAGAAACATAAAGCTCTCCCATCTAACAACAAAGCAGTGATTATCTCAGGAAGTAGAGTTTGCTCTGCTTTAATGAACGCACTTAAACACACACAAACCACACACTGGAAAAGAACGTGTCACTTGTATCTTTGCCTTGGAGAAGTGTTGATAAGGCCTCATGGCTAGTAGAGACAGAGCCAACACAGAGCTCTAAATTACACTTCTCTATCAGGAGGAGAAATTGGGAACCCAGGCCTCTAAAGAGCCAAGAGGGAGAAAATTTGATCACTTGATCTCATATGAGTTGACATTTTGAAGGCAGCTAGTACTGGGAGTCAGGTTTCAGGAAGTGAGAAGGAGGGAGAGCTCTGAACAGCAAGGAAGAGATGACAAGGGAGATGATGGACAGCTAGGTCAGAACTGACACACTCCTACCAGAAGGGTCTGCACTCCCCTTGTCCCTCCCACATCGCAGGAGAGGAAGAGGAAGAGGATGAAGAGAAAGAACAATACGAGTAATAAGAATTAGAAGGAGAAGAGGAGGAAGAGGAAGAAATGGATGAGGGGCCTGGCCTGAGCTTAGCTTCAGCCCACACGAAGCCAGTGAGTTTGCATGTGGTGCGCTGGGGACTTTACTACTCAGAATCATAAAAGAGCTGGGCACTATTCCCAGAACATTGCTAACTTTTCCTCTTCCTTCTTTGGTCTACATATTATAATTGTATTTTTTCCCCAAACCCAATTTCAACTCAAGAAATGGAGAGAATATGGAGTCCACATGTTACCCGGGTTTAAAAAGAGTTTTCTCCCAACAGTGCTTTTTCTGACAAATGGGGATGGGGAAAGCAGTAGTTTACAGGATGTGTAAGGATGACCTGCCTCAGTCCAAGAAGAATGGATGCCAGCTCTGCACCTGGAATGGGGTCCTATTCTACTCCCGGAGGTTTTAACCAAACTTGAAACTCAGTCCTGGCCCTGTCTTGCTCTTACCTAGGAATCACAGCAAGAAGTAAGCTGTGGTCTAATTCACCTTTCTTCCTCTGTACCCCCAAAGTTGTGGGAACCATCTTCATCAACACCCTCTTCCCTCCATCTCTAGTCTCCTGTAAGCCTCACCCAGTGTTCGTGTCCTGAGTACCATCTCTTCCTTTTCTAATTAGCAGTGTGATTCACTCATGCACTTGTCGGGACTGACACAGGGTTTTGGAATTCTGTTTCTAACTCTCTCCTCTCTGGCCCATGGACACCATGTTAGCTGGCTCCTCAATTGTTGCTTGAGGTTTAGCAGTTCCTGCTGTAGTCACCTTCTCAGCTCTGTGCTTGGAGGCACCCACAGGGCAAAGCCAGAAAGGGAAAAACAGACACCTGGGAAATTCATTTCTTGCAAGTCACTTCTCCAAGTTTCAGTTTCTCTTCGCCGTCTGCAGGCTTTGACCTAGTTTTCAGATTTCTCTCAGTGTAGCTTTCCTTCATCTCTGAGGGAAACAGGCCATCCTCATTTAACCTCTCCTCAGGGTCCTTGCTCATGGCCTTTAAGCAAATGGCCTCACCCACCCCTTTCTAGGAACATCCATCTTGTGTTTTTTGCTCCCTTTTTGGTAAAATCCTCGGAAATAAGCTTTCCACATGAGCCCAGACCCCACAACTGGTATGAGCAAACCCACCATGGCCTTCCTTTTACACAGATTTGAACTCTAAACACAAGACATAATGCAAAAATCAAGTATTTTGGCTCCCTGGAAATCAAACCTAAGAAGTTGAAGCTTGGAAAGATGACATATAAGATAATTGATTTTCCAATTGCCTTTTCTGTATTTTCTTATGGCTCTGCCTTCGGGGAGCTGCAATCATAGCTTAGAAGAGGTTGGCTGTTTAGGCTGCTAAGATCAAGGTAATGCCCAACTTTCCGGACTAAAGGGATGGGGAGGAAGGGCCTTATGTGCCAGCAAATATGAAGAGAGAGAGCAAAAGAAGAGAATCCCATGATGCTGTTTATGAAGCTACTAACTGTGAGACCTAACCTACACAGCAAAGGCTGTGAAAGCTGAACTGATTCTAAACAGCCAGCCAGCTTGCAGGTAATCCTGGCAAGGCACCTGCTTGAGGCAACCCAAGGGCTTGCAAGGTTAAATGCCTTAGAACCATCACCCACGAAGAACTTTTCGTGAGAACATAACTTAATTGATTGTCTCATTAATCAAACGAAACTCCAATGTTTCCCCCCATACACACACACATATATTAGTGATAATCTATGAGCAGTATTTTATAATGATAATCTATGCTCTAGGATGTTGACAATGTCTAAGGCAGAGACTTTGCACTGCCTGTACCTAAAGCAGACCAATTTTTGAGGAAAACAACAGTCATATGTGTCATTCGGAGATGACCCAGATGTTAAAATCCTCAGGCAGAGGTTATACAGTGGCCATTATCACCATGGTCCATGAGGCACAGTTAAACACCCCTTAAAAGGATGGAAGGAAATGAGTTCTCTGCAGAGAGGCAGTAAGCATAGAAGGGACTCACTGGAGACAATACAACTGGAAAACATACCTGAAATTTGAAAAACAAAACAGAACAACAAGACTATCAGGTAAGTCAAAGAGAAGAAGAGAAATGCAAAAGAAAAACGGAGTATAAAGATAGGTCATAGAGATTATCCAATCTGAGGTCAGAGATCAAACACTGTAAATAAGACAAGAGCCTTGGGAATTGTAGAAAACTGTCAAATGCTCTGATACCTTTGTCACTGGAGTTTCAGAAACATGTTTCTGAAACAGTTTCAGAAGCAAACTGGAGCTGAAAACTTCTACAGATGGGGAAAGATAACAAACAAAATTAGCTATATTTTTATTTATTTTACATGCATGTTTGTGTGTGCATAGGTGTGCATGTGCATAGACATGTGTATGCATGGGCATGTGTGTGTGCACATCGGCATGTATGTTCATGGGCATGTGTGTGTGTGTGTATGAGCAGATGCTTCCTGCAGAACACACATGTAGGTCAGAAGCCAGTTTAGAGCAGTTGCATCTCTCCCCCTAAATGGGTCTTGGTGACTGAACTCAAGACTTCATAGTTGGAAGCAGGTTCTTTTACTCACTGAGCTATCTTGTGGCCCTGAAAAAGATAAATTAATGATTAAAGTAACTTTATAGATCATAAAAATTCAGTGAATGCCATCGGGTTCACTGATTTTTTTTTCCAGAAAGGAAATCATGCCTGGTATATAATAATCAAAGTGTTAGACCCCAAAGGTTAAAAGAGAGGGACACACACAGACACATACACAGACCAAACACATACACATATGGAGAGAGAGGGAGGGAAGAAGAGGGAGACCTTGAATTGAAACCTGCTAGATTGCATACAGGGGAATAGTGAGTCAATGGGCTGTGACTCTTTTATCAGAATCCTTGGCGGTCAGGAGACAGTGAGTTAATATTCTGTGTTGAAAGTCCAAGAATAATTTAGGGCTAATATCTATAAGACAGCTTGGCATGGAGGTGGATTAGAAAGACAAGGTTCAGGACCAGGAAGTTACTGGAGGGTTGGCTGGCACTCTGAAAGTCAGATTGTCAAAACTGAGAAGGGAAACACACCCCACACATATGCACACACAGAGTCTGAGTGGCCAGCCGAAATGGGGACAGCAGCCATCAAACAGCACAATTGGAGGCGAGCAGGGGCCTGGGCCTGTCAGAGAGAGAGCTCCTGAACAGGAGTTTAAACATGTCCACAAAGTCTCTCTCACCTTTGTTCACACAGTTCTCTAGGCCTTTGCCTCCCTCTCCTCTCCCCCTGCCTGCTCTCTCAATTCAATATGATCAATTCCTATTTAAACTCAGGGCCTAGTCACATGCACCCTCACTTACTCTGCAGGAAAGAATGCACTGGCTTCCTCAAATGTGCCCATACAGAGTTCCAGGATCTTCCTGCTGAAAGTCTTGAAAGCTAATTTACCCACTGAGTCTTCAAATCAGTTCATTCAACTTATTTAATTTGCATTCATAGATCATGGACCTGTGCACTCTGTATTACCTGAGAACATGAGTGTCTCATCTTTGGCTTACAGTGTCTACTAAAGTACCTAAAGACATTTGTTTTGGGGCTGATGAGATGGCTCGGCCAGTAAAGGCACTTACCTGCACAAGGTGACCTGAATTACATCCCTGGGACAGACACCATAGAAAGATAGAACTACCTACCAATGGTTGTCCTTTGATCTCCATTCATGTACCAAGACATTCAATAACTCCCTGTATCCCATGCAGTAAATATATAGAGCAAAAAAAAAATTAAAGTCACTCATTGTTTTAGAACATCTAGAGAAAGGAAAGAAGAAACTTTTTGCTCCTCCTAAAACCATTAGAATATTACCAATCATAAAGAGTAATATAAATGGAATTGCTTGCAATTGTTTTAAAAATCACTAACAAAACAATTCTTGACTCTAATTAGCAAATGATAGAAAAATTTAAAAATAAATGCACCAATATTTCTTAGTTATTATTTTGGAGTATATTCATGCTTTGAAGAACCACTTAATGATGAGAACTCAGGAATGAGGGCTTAGCTTAATAGTAGATTAGTACCCGTCTAATACTCAGGAAGTCTTGGGTTTGAGCCCTCGCATAGCAGAAACATAAAACCCAAGCCCTTATTTTAAAAGTAGCACTGAGCATTTAAGAGTCTCCCCCTAAGCTGGACTCAGCTAGACTCCAGACCTTCCAGGAAGCCTAAAGTTCCCACTTCCCTTAACCTGGCACTGGGTATAAGGTGCAGATTGACAATAGTACCGGAAGCCTGGAGGACAAGAGTCCAGCGGAGGAAGCCTGGAGGGTGGCTGACATCGCCGAAAGTGCTGGCCATCTCCTCCCAGAAGATTAAGACACTCTTCTGAGAGGGGCCTTGTCACTGAGCAAGCTCTTCCTGTGTGTCTGTGGCTGAGCACACCAGACACTCCTACCTCACCACCCACTTATTCTATTCACAGTTTATAAACCCATCGCTTAAGAGACCGAAGAGTTCAGAGGGAACTGGTTATGAAACAAGAGGGAAGGCAGAGTTGGAAAGAAAAGTGCATGTCTGATCTCAGTTCTATCAAAACCCAAGACAAGAACAAGGCAAATGTTTTAGTACCTCTAGGATTTCAGTGTCTTCACTTGGAAAATGATGTCGGAATATCTAGTCACCATGGATACAGAGGTAGGACTCAAATCAACTGGCTACAAGTACAAGATTTTATGTTTCAGTAGAAACAAAAGTGTGTTGTGGGGGGGGGCTATAAGGAGTTTTAAGCAGAAAAGAAAGAAAACTAAAAAAGATGATCTTTAAGAAGTTGATTTTTTTCTTAGTCATCCCTAAAGTAAGAGGGCCAAGGTGATACTGTCAGCGTTTTTAACTCAGAATAGATGAAAGGCTCAAAAAAGAAGAAGGCAGATCTATTGGGGTGGGGAAGTCTGGAAATAACCCGCCACTGATGTTCAAAAGTCATGAGGTCATCATTCATCTTTATAAAAAGAGACAGAGGAACAAAGACAAGCGAGGAGAGAGCTTGCTTTTACATAACAGCAGCACAGAGAGAAACGGCTCTCCTGGCTCTCCTGGCTCTCCTGGCTCTCCTGGCTCTCCTGGCTCTCCTGGCTCTCCTGGCTCTCCCTGCTCTCTTGGCTCAGGCCTGGGGCCCCACAGCTACATGTAAAGCTCTGGGAAGCAGCCTAGGAAATGCTGTTTCGAGTTTCAACAAATGCTTGGAGACATCATGAAAGTCTGTTTGATAGAAAGATAAAGTTTTATTTATCATTTTCTTCCAAATTCTTTTTTAAAAATAATTTCCCAAATCCTGCAGTCTAGTCCTAAGATCAACTCAAGCAAGCCAATCACCATTTTGCAAGTCCATAATTAATTCTTCTGCCTGGACTTCATTTATTTCTCAGACTGTCTCTCTTTGTATCTCAGACTGTCTTTGAACTGACAATGATCCTCTGCCTTGGCCTCCCTGTTGCTGGAATTCTAGCTATAAGCCACAACCCCATTTGGCTAGACTTTATTATTTGTTAACCTCTGTACAAGACAGTGTGTTATTCCAACCATAATCAACATTGCCAATGCTCCAAGCTCCTTTTCTGGCTTTTGATCATGATTGTCTTCCAACTATTCCATTACACCTGCCTGTGGATACACACAGATATTATTAAATAAAAAGAAAATTACTGAGCTCATCTAGAAGTCCCCTGTCATGGAAGTACCACTAAATAATTACATCAGTATTGTGTAAGAGATCCAGGTTATGGGGGTCACCGAATCACCTGTGGCAAGGATAAAATACCTTTAAAAGCTCTGAATCACCAAAACTTTGTGCCAAATTTAAATCGTACACCATTATCCTTGATCATTTAATGTTGGAATAGCGTTTTCCCCTTGAATTTTCCTACTAAACTGGAGTTCAAGGCTTGAGAGATGGCTCAATGGTTAAGAACACTTGGTATTTTTCCAGAGCATCTGAGTTTGGTTCCCAGCACCCACATCGGGTGGATCACAATTGCCTGTAACTCTAGCTCCAGGGGACCCAACACTATCTTCTGACCTCTGCAGGCATCTGCACAATGCGGTATAGGTACACACACGCACACACCCCACCCGCACACGAACGAATGCATGCATGCACTCACAGTAACAACAGAAATAAATCTTTAAAATGGCACCCTCCAGTGTAGCAAGACATGGAAAGAAAGCAAACAATAGTTTTGGTCTAATCTTCTGGCTCTCCAAAGGCAAATTTGTTTTGCTGTGTTCTCTTTTTTTGAATTATCCTCCCAACTAGTTATGTACTTTGCCAAAGTGTAATATTACTAAGAAAATCTTATATTTTAAAAAATTACCTTGTGGGTTTTTCTGGGTCAGGAATGCCATTTAAGTATTCTTATTCTCAAAGGAAACCCCCAAAGAGGGGAATTTTCTTCTAAGACTTCCTTTGTAGTTTATGGTGAATGGAGAAATCACATCTCACTTAGATCTGCATGGCTGTTTGTGAGTGGAAAATGGCTTTAATTATTCTTTCTGCATAATGAAAATCCCAACTTAATCCTTTTCAATAAATGTGAGTTTGATCATCCATCCAGGAAATTGGCAGCTCATATTTCCACAGAGGTGATTAAAGTCCATTGTAGAAAGGGCTCACTGCAGCATTGTGGGTAACTGTAAAGACATGGAAACAAGCTAAATACTTCTAAGCACGTGTCTCCTTTACTTTTCTGTTACCATTGTAAAACACAGACCAAAAGCAACTTGAAGAGGGAAGGACTTATTTGACTCACACTTACTTCTAGGTCAGGACCCACCATTGAGGGAAGTCAAGCAGAAGCAGAAACCATGAAGTAGCAGGTCTCGCTGGCTTCCTCCCAGGCTCATGCTCAGCTAGCGTTCTTGTTATAGCCCAGGACCACGTGGTCAGGAATGGCACTGCCCATAGTGAGCTGGACCCTCCCACATTATCAGCAACAAGACAGTAACTTGCAGACATGGCCACAGGCTATTCTGACCTGGGCCATACCCCAGGGGAGGCATTACCCCAGTTAATGCTGGGGTATCTCAAGTTGACAAACCAAAGCTAACTTAACTTGGAAAATAGGAAAATAGTTTAAGAAATTTGGATGCATCTAAATCTTGTCATTTCAGGCCTATCAGGCTGATCTCTATGGAAAGCGTCCAGGAGATACTGTTTGTTGAAAATATCAAGTCACAGATGTTCAGGGTGCTTTCACTTGTATTGTGACTGCAAAGGTTATACCGTCTATGTGAGTGATGGAGTCCATCCAGTGAATCAAGAGACTTCAGGAGCCTCCAGGAGATGATATGGGCAAGCTGAGGCTGCAAGGGAATGTGTCCCAAGTGCCCAGGACACACCCGAAAATCCCTGGTCCACACCGGCAGATACAGCAGATGAAAACAAGCCAGAGAGACTTCTGGCTGTATATAAAATTGGATGAAAGGTTATTGCTCACTTTTCCCAGGATCAAAGGCTTTTGGGTCCTCAGCCCGAGGGGTTAACGCTGGTTTCCAGGGTTCTTCGTGGTCACGGGAAGGAAGTCGTCCATCTAGTTCATCATCTTCTCTGCTGGGACACTATGACATTTCAGACAGATTTCCATCCAGCTACCCACAGAGAAAGGCTACTGCATCGAGGAGTGGAGAACAAGAGGGAGGGGCCCTGCTCCTACCAGCATGCTCCTAGGATGACCCAGCTTCTACTTACTTCCATCACTTTCATTAATTATTTCATAAAGATATACAAAGTTAAGGTAAGGTGAACTAAAACCTAATTAACTCTTAACTAGAAGTTTCTTTTTTATTTTTTCACACTTGCTTGGAATGATGCATTATCCGTTAGTAAGTAGTATAAGTAATTATCTTTCGTGTAGAAGCGGTATATTTTAGGCAACCCCACTGAAATGGCGTAAACAACATTTCCTGTGTCAAAAGCAGAGATCCAAGTCTGTTTTAGAATGGTCCTTAATCTCCATCTCTTATAATTCCTACCAATAACTTGTCTTTTTATATACGCTGGCATCCGTGTGGATGACAGCATCCCACATTGACCAAGTCTCCATCTGGTGACAGACGGGGAAACAGGAACGTAGACTGTCACTTCATGCAGATGGATTTCTATTAATACAAGCAAGTGACCCTAAAAGAGAAACTGGCTATCTCCAGCATAGCTTGCAGGAGACGGTTCTGCATTTCCTGAAAACAGGTTATTTCTAAATACACGGGGCCTCCTTTCGAACACTGCCTGGGCATTTTGTCCTTCTAAGAGCAGCTTCTTTCCCCCCTAAGTGGGCCTGTGGTTCTCTGTCTCTTCATTTGAAATAGGAGGCAAAGGATACGGAAGGAAGGAAGGAAGGAAGGAAGGAAGGAAGGAAGGAAGGAAGGAAGGAAGGAAGGAAGAAGGGGGAATTCAAGGTAACAATGAGAACAACAGGTGTCTTGAGGGAAAAGCCCTCCGTTTTCCTGTCCACTGTTTTGCATCCACATATTAGAGGTAACTGTGGGTGTGAGAGGATGAAGATGGAGAGAAGTGGCTTGAGTTATCATGTTTGTCTGTCTTCCTTTTCTTCATCACAAAGAAAAGCAGCTTTAAATATAGTCAAGGACACATATCAGGTAAATTTGCATTTTTAAAATTTATACAAGTGATCCCTTATTATTATGGGTTGAGTATTAAATGATCCCATGGACTCATGTTTTGAATTCTTGGTTTACCATGTATTTAGGGAGGTTCTGGAAACTTTAGGAGGCAGGACCTACCTAGAGGAAGTAGGTTACTGGAGGTAGGTTCGTAGATTTGTATTACTGCTGGCCACTTCCTGTCTCACTCTGCTTCCTGGTTGGCTATGAAGTGAACAGCCCTCCTCTACCATACACTCTGGTCACCATGTTCTACACAAGCACAGGGACCAGGAAGCTAGGGACTGGAGCCTCTGGATGTTTGGACCAGAATACATCTTTCTTCTGCTAAGTCATTTATTTTGCCACAGTGATGGGAAAAGTGGGTGAAACATCTCTTAGTAAACACTAACAAGGCTTTAAGTGATGACTTCTTTAGCTGAAATATCTGGAGAGGCTCATCAGAAAACAATTCCTGATGACCAACAACCCAATGTCCCATCAATAGAGACAGAAGTATGGGACATATATGTAGCAACATACTACCCTATGGGTACCAGTAAGATAACCCAGCATGTAAAAACACTTGCTGTGTGGACCCGAGGACTCAAGTTCCATCTCCAGATCCTACCTTGAATCATTTTTTTGTCAACCTAATACAAGCGAAAGTCATTTGGGGAGAGGGATTTTCAATTGAAAAAGTGCCTCCACCAGTGTTGTCTGAGTTTCTGTCCTGCCCAATTCTCACAATTGTTAAGTCCCAAAGGAATCACACAGTGGTCTACATTCACTATAAACTGATTGGCCCATTAGCTCAGGCTTCTTATTAACTTCTATAACTTATATTAACCCATTATTCTAGTATATGTTAGCCACATGGCTCACTACCTTTTTCAGCAGGGCAGGTCACATCTCCCTTCTTCTGAGTATGGGCAGGACTGAGGAGGAATGGGCTTCCTCCTTCCCAGAATTCTCCTGTTTTTGTTGGCCCACCTCTGCTTCCTGTCTGGCTGTCCTGCCTATACTTCCTGCCAGGTTACTGGCGAATCAGCATTTATTTAAAACATAATTGACAGAATATAGACAATTGTCCTGCACCACACCAGACTGACCTGCAGACAAGTCTGTGGTGGTATTGTCTTGATTAGCAATTGATGTGGGAGCCCACTGTGAACAGGTTCTGTGTTATGTAACAAAGTGGGCAGAGAAATCCATGAGGAGCAAACCAGAAAGTGGTGTTCCCCTGTGGCTTCTGCTTCAGTTCCTACCTCTAGGCTCCTCCTTCAGTTCCTATCCTGACTTCTTTAGATGATGTGGGAGTATAAGATCTTATTAACCCATTCCTCCCTGAGTTGCTTTTGGTCATGGTGCTGTATCATGGCAATAGAAACTTAACTAAGCACACATATGATATAACCCAGCTTCTTAGTATTCATTTTTATAGCACTCAGTATTACCAAAAAAAGGTGTTAAGGTGTACTGCATCAACATAAATAGAATTTATATATTATATATACCATGACAGAATGAGTTGGTATAGTTTTAAATGAAAAAAGGGGAAATTTTCAGGTTATAAAATCTCTCCTTCCTAGAACAAACTGTCCTTTAGAAAATCACTTTTCAATCCCTGCACTCAAGAGGCAGAGGCAGCAGATCTCTATGAGTTTGAGGCCAGCCTGGTTTACAGAGCGAGTTCTATGACAGTCAAAGAAACCATAAAAGAAAATCACTTTTCTAAATGGGTCAATGAGACGAAAGTACTCAGTGATTAGTGCTAAGTCTTATTCCTTCCTACCTTACTAATAAAGCTCTTACTTACCTTTTGTTTATTTGTTTTGTGTGTATGTGTACATGTGGGAGGAGGGGAACTGTGTGCCATGGTGCATGAATGGAGGCCAAGAACAGCTTGTGGGAATCAGTGCTCTCCTTCCACCATGTAGGTCCTGCATGTTGAACTCAGATCATCAAGCTTGGTGGCAAGTGTCTCTATCCCCTAAGCCATCTCACCTGTCACTGCACTATTTTAAACTGTATACTGATGTTAAAATGTCACTGTGACAATGACATTCATGCATGCGATGTGTTTTGGCATATTTACCCTACTCGGTTACTCTTTCTTACTCTACCTTCTACTTCAATCTCCTTGCTCTATGTCTCCAACCGTCTCTCTCTTTTAATTCCATGTCCTTTTCCTTCTTAAATTCCAGATACGAGAAAAAGCATGAGATGCCTCCCCCCAAGTTTATTGAAATAGAATTGTCATATCAAAATATTCAAAGTTTCTATCATAAATTTCAGAGTTTGCAGTTAGTTGACAGAGCTATGCACTGCTATGATTTTCTACATCCCCAAGTTGTGTGACCATTATCAAATCTTCTCCAGTGCTTCACCAGTTCCTTCCCATGGCTGAGAAATCACCAAACTTCTCTCTATCTCTGTAGATTTGCCTAAATGGAATTTTAGTAAAAAAAAAAAAAAAACTGGAACCATACAAAATATGGCCTTTGCGAGTGGCTCCCTTTGTTTAGCATAACTGGGGAAGGTTATTGACTCTATCGCTCACTTTATAAAGTGCCTCAGATCACAGCAGGCCATGAGACATTACACATTTTGTCTGTGCATCTGTTGATGCTCTCTCTAGCCTCTCTACTTTGTGGTCGTTGTACACAATCCTGCTATAAACACATAGGTACATTTCCTCATTGATTCATTGTCTGTGTGTCTGTGTGTGTTTGGTTAAATGTATTTATCTGTGTCTGTGCAGGTGCCCTCAAATGCTAAGTGTCAGATCCCCTGATGCTAGAGCTAGAGAGGGGTGTGAATTGCTTGATGTCAGTGCTGCGAATTGAACCCAGGTCCTCTGCAAGAGCAGTACATCTTCTTAACCACTGAACTATCTCCTTAGCCCCACAATTATATATCTATATCTATATCTATCTATCTATCTATCTATCTATCTGTCTGTCTGTCTGTCTGTCTGTCTGTCTGTCTGTCTGTGTCTGTGTGTGTGTGTGTGTGTGTGTATCTTTTTCTGGACATATTCTTTCATCTTTCTTAGCTATACACCTCGGAGTGGGGCTGCTGAATCATACAGTAGGTCTGTGATAACTCTATGTGTAAGAGTTGAAGGAAGTACCAAAGTATTTTTTTTCAAAGTGTTTACATCATGTTATAATCCCACCAGCAATATGTTAGGATTTATTTATTTATTTATTTTTGCTTTGGGTTCTGAGGTGGGAACTCAGCCTCTGATCTCATGCTGGCTCCAACTTATTATAATGGTCATTGGTAGTCTGGAAGGCCTAGACTTTTGGCGTCTTCTTGTTATTGGGTTGTAAGGGATCTTTTTATATTTTAGGCCCATATTCCTTATCATATATATAATCAGAAATATTTTCCCCATTCTGTGAATTGTGATTTTTTTATTTTCTTGGTTGCATGTCTGAAACACAAAATTCTATGAGTTTCACACATACACACACACACACACACACACACACACACACACCTGAATAGAGACTCATGTAGCCTAGACTGTCTTTGAACTAACTATATAGCTGATGTCCTTGAATTCTGCTCTTCCTACCCTCAGCTCCTGTGTGCTAGGATCAAAGGCATGAGCCTCCATGTCCAGTTTTATGGGGTATGAGGGGTGGAGCTCAGGG
Source organism: Dicrostonyx torquatus (assembly GCA_028555095.1). Classification (NCBI taxonomy): domain Eukaryota; kingdom Metazoa; phylum Chordata; class Mammalia; order Rodentia; family Cricetidae; genus Dicrostonyx; species Dicrostonyx torquatus. Next base: position 944,378 of record JAQHUG010000130.1, read on the forward strand.
CTTCATTAACAGAAGGCAAATATTCTACCAACTGATTCACACCCCAGTCCTTACGTTCTTCTTCTGTGGTTTGAGTATCACATCTACAGAAAGTGACTGCCTATTCTAAGATCACAAAGAATTTATGCCTCTGTTTTCTTTAAAAACTTTGATAATTCTTACTTTTTGTTCCGTAGTTTGTTTTGAGTGAAAAATATGAGTGCTACAGGGTTCAGTTTCTCTGTGTGTTGTCCTAGGAAGTAAGCACTGGAGTTGAGTCATCCTTTCTCTGTTAAGTGGCCTTAGTGCTCCATCTGAAAGTCAGTTGAGCGTAAATGTTAGATGACAAAGAGATCCTAAGACAGAGACATACATGGGTCTAATCTACATGGGAAGTAGAAAAAGACAAGATCTCCTGAGTAAATGGGAAGCATGGGGGTTATGGGAGAGGGTAGAAGTGGAGGAGGAGGGAGGGGAGCGGAAAGAAAAATATATAGATCATAAAACAATTTTAAAAAAGGAAAGCTGGGATTGCATCTGTGGGTCAGTTGGGAAACATGCATGCCCTGGCAGTGTTGAGTGTCTGGGAGTGATGTGGGATGCCCCTCTAGATGCTGTGCATATGTTTTATTACCATTGGTTAATAAAGAAGCTACTTCAGTCTATGGCAGGCCAGAATACAGCTGGGCAGAAAATTCAAGCAGAGAGACAGGGAGAGATAAGGCAGAGTCAAGAGAGATGCCAGCTGCCAGTAAGTCACAGGGCACATGGCGATATACAGGTGATTAAAATGGCTTAATTTATATGAAGAGATAGCCAGTAAGGAGTCTGAGCCATTGGTCAAACAATTATAATTAATAGTAAGCCTTTGAATGACCGACCCCATGTGTGGGACAGAGAAAAGTCTCCAGTTATGTGGGAATACAGTGCATCTGCATTTAGCTGACCCTATTTGCTTATTCCAGCAATATTCCCTGGTTTTCAGTAGGTTTCATACTTCTTTTATTATATTTATTCATCAGTACTTTATTATGTTGACTCTTTTGAAAATGGATTCAAACCGAGTCTCGTCTTTTTCTAAAATTGCAATTGTTTCACAATAAAAACATAAGGCCCTAATAATTAGAAACCAACGAAAATAATCATCTTAGTTTTGTGAAGATCTGGGAATCCTAGAACTGCATTTTCTGAATATGCTTTTCAATGTCTGGATTTGATTTCATTTGACTGTAACAGTGTAGCCACCAATGAAGACGAAGAAACTGGCCTCGCTTTTTACTCCCATTTGGCATCTCTTAAAGTCAGGAAGGACAGATTTGTTATGCAGAACCTCTCAGGATTTTAAGGATAGAGCTCAATGAAAGTGATGCTCTATTGAAAAATTACTCAACAAATTTTTGCTTCATAGCCTTGAGTCTATAAAACAATCAGAAGGAAGACCTTTTTGTATCAAAGCAGTCGGGAGGTGTGGGAGATGGCTTCGGTAAGAAGGGAAAGCCACACACTTCCTTGTTCCAGATCATGGATGCAGCTGTCTGAAGAGGAAGCACAGCTGAATCAGAGGCCTGGACCCCCACCTCACCTTAGGCTGTAACATACCTTACTATTGCAGGTTTGAACGTTGTCTATTTCAATCACGGGTGTGGACTCAATCATCAAGAGCCTTGGAGAATTCCATTGCAAACCTCATCCAAGTACTTCCCTCTACCATGTAAACCTGCTCTGTGGAGAGCGGTTTGTCCATCTGCTTACTAGTTTTAAGTTGATAGAACTTGGTGATGTTAGTGTGTCTGGGCCCATTCACTGCTCTTAGTGGAACTGAGATGTGTTTGGCTGTGGCAGATCTAAACAGTCATTTATAACAGATCTAAAAGATCCTCCAACCATAGGGCTAGTCTTTCTGGCCTGACAAGATGGCTCAGCAGGTAGGAGCGCTTGCAGCCAAGCCTGATGACAGGAGTTTGGTCCCTGATACCCACATGGTAGAATATGACCAACTCCCACAAGATGGCCTCTGACCTCTGCACAAACCATTGTCAACTCCATCAAGCTTTTGAACACACACATACATGCAAAGTAAATAAATTAAAAAGGCATAATCTAGAAAATTTAAGAGAAGGAGGTAGTTCCCCTAGAAAATGCTAATCTTGCTAAAATCAAAGCTTCTGGCAAGAAAAATGATAGCTCCTCCCCCAGTCCAACAAGGTGAACAAGAGCCCAGTTGCAATGGATGCTCAGATAAGCTTTTGAAAATTTTATCACTGTGAAAACTCAAGCCTATATGCCCTTACCTGAAGAAAATACATATGATATGTGTATGTGTGTGTGTGTGAGAGAGAGAGATATTCCTGCCATCATCTTTGGTTTCCAATGTGTTCATGTATGGGTTGAAAAGGAGGCATAAGACAAGATCGGGCACGTTCACAGCGGTATGGCTGTAGATCAGAACCCATTCTCTTTGGAGGAGTACCTTTCTCAGCCTAGATATAATGGGAGGGCCTTGATCCTACCTCAAAGGAATGCACTAGACTTTGTTGACTTTCCCTCTCTGAGAAGTGAATGGGTGTGTGGGGTAGGGGTGAAGAAGGTGGAAGAAACAGGAGGAGGGGAGGGAGTGGGAACTGGGATTGGAATGTAAAATGAGAAAAGATAGTTTTAAATATATATATATTTTTTAAAAAGAAGGAAAAAAAGAGAAAGAGGCATAAAAGACTTCACAGTCAGAATGCACTAGTCATTATGTGCATCCTATGACTTTTATTTTGACCAGGCTGTGTGGTCATTGGTCTCAGTGAACTGATGTAGTTCACAGTGCTGTTGGAACCCACCTAACAAATGCCAGCCTGAAAATCAATCCCTTCTCTCTCAACCTCAACTTTAAGACTCACATATTTGCATGCTTTCTTGTATCGCTGTACAAAACAAACAAAAAACTTAGCTAGGATGGCAGTGCATCTTTAAGGCAGAGGCAGACATTGCCTGGGTACCACTCTTTATAAAACAAGCATTCCTTTCTTGTACAAACAGGACCCTAACCAGCATGCTGAAGCTCTCTGAGGAATGCAAATCTCACATCCAAGTAATGCTGAGCTCATGTCCCAAGAATGGAAACTGAGTCAATGTGATGAAGAAGAGGTCAAAGTGTCCTGATGAGAGCAAGCCAAAGGCTTGAAGGAAAACAGAGCAAAACAGTTGTGGCTGTAACCAAGAGTCTTTACAGATAACTCTCTGAGGTGAAGTCTTGCGTGATGACATTCTCATCAGCAGAAACTCTGAGGCAAATTGTTCATCTGCTCATCCCTCCACGAGAGGCATCACCAGAACCCTTAGCCAATTTATTTCTCAGCAGTCACTGAAAATAGCCAGATCTCACCTAGTGCACCTCCTTTGCAAGCCTATCATTCCTTGCATGGCTCCGGCAGACCCTGTGATTTCCTACGAACAGGCATTTGTGGGCTGAGTACTTCAGGCCTCACCAGTCACAGGTCAACAACTAGCAAGCCATTTGAGGCCAAGTCCTGAGGGAGAAATTATTACCTTTATTTTGTTTTATTTTATTTATCACTATTGAGTATCTAAGCACATACCAGGCAGAGAGGGTAACAGCCTGTCTTTTCTGTAATCTAGGCCAAGAGAGATCACAAAGACGAACATATTCTGACTTCCAATGTTTTTCAGACCCTAACTTCACTCATCGAATGCATCCCAGGGCTTTAGAAAATGTTTCTTTCTCAAATGCCTGGTTTGTCTTATGTTCACACTTCAAGGCAAGAGGATCCTTGTGAAGGGAGGAGTTCTGGCTTCGTGGAATGTTGTCTTTGTTAGAGGGTTAGAGCTTGTGAGATATGAGGTAAAGTGATGCAATCCATTCTGCTCTCGAGAGTTAACCCTCTCTCATGGCTCAGCATCTTGTTGGGCTCGTGCTGGTCTGTCATGTTCCAGGAAGCCTACCTACTGATAGGAACACACATCCCTTTTATGTGTGGAAACACGTTTGACAGTTTTCAGCATATGCTCACTTACTGAACACTTGTTAGGGGAATTGAGTGACAGCCTTGGCAATGGTTCTGTTGGAATTTTGTCTGTAGAAAATAAGAATCCTGATGGTTTCTCTTAGTGGCCATTTTATAATGAATGTCTGTATATATTGGTGAATGAATATCACAGTGATTCCACGATGATATTTTGGGTGACTTTAGAGTCAATTTTACTTGGATCACAAATCAAGGTCATTGAGAAATCCTCACTATTGGCTATTACACTATATTATTAATGTATAACCCTAGCTGGCCTGGAACTCACTGTGCAAACTAGGCTGGTCTCAGATTAACAGAGATCTGTCTGCTTCTGCCTCCTAAGGGCTAATCAATGGCATATACCATGACAGTCAACCCTTTAAATTAATATTTTAAGATGATTTAAATATCACCAGTCTTCCCCTTAAAAATACCCTGATCACAGAAGCATCCACTTACTGATAATTTTTAAATGTTAATTGAATGAAAAATGGAATTATCTTTAAAGCACAATGTGAAGTAAGAATGTAGAGTTTAAACTGTAGCTTTTATTTAATCAATTTATAATATATGTGTGCATTAAAGCATCAATTTTACCCTATAAGCATATGCGATAAAATTTGAAGATAAAATTATAGCTATAATATTGCCGTAAATATAGAAAAAGTAAATGTGCATATTGACAGTGTTAAAATATGCCACAAATACATGGAAACGTTGACTTAGTTGTGCAATCAAACTGAAAGGAATGCTCCAACAGATCCAGCTAAGGTTCAGTCCAACAAAAGAAATCTTAAAACTGAATCATCCAGTTATGCACAGAACAAGATATTTAAGATGCTGAGCTAAGTGGTTAGCTAGCATACTTGAGGACATAGGTTCAATCTTCAGCACTGGGTTTTAAAAAGGAGACAAAAAAAAAGATTAGGTAAGAAAACAACATAGCTAGAAATGGTCCAAAGACTGGAAATTTGCTCTGAAGATCGCTACCTCAATTAGTATAGCCAAAACCTGTAAATAAAGTGGAATCCACCTATACTGTTCTCTTTGGGTAAACGATCCATCCTATATCATAGACCTTTAATAGTGTAAAGTAAGGGAAGATGGATGTGGTTTTAAAATAAAGCACCTGGATTATGTGCAGTTCAAGCATAAGACATAACTGCCAAGGCTAAAAAGAAAGGAGAGGAAGTTGTAATCACCTTCAACATGATTCCTGCCAAAAAGGTAACAAGCATGAATCAATTACAGAAAATAAAAGGGTCTAATTGTAAAAAATAATAAGCTAAATACTGAAAATTTTTGATAAAAATAGACATGCCAGTTTTCCTTGACAATTTATGAATTCCTTCTCTTTATTTTTAAATCTCTCATACTCTTTTAACATTTGTGAATCCCAGTTTTGACTCTGGAAAAAATAATCTATCGTAAGCATCTGCTCTATCATCGAAAGCTGAGAACATTCCAGAAATAAGTCAGAACTACAGTAGTCCCATCAGATCTGGGTGGTCCCCAGTTTAGTGATCTTGACAGTTTTGATGAGTGCTGTCACAATTTTCTCTCTGTGTCATTTTTTTTGGTCTTTTTTTGGAATTTTATTGAGATAATTGTGGGTTCGTACTCAGCTGTAAGACACGATCTGGAGAGATTCTGTCTCAGCCTCATTCCCATGACTGAGAACGAAGTCCCAGAGCCTGGGTATGTTAGGAAGTGGTTTATTTGGGCTCCCTCTGACCTAAGGTGGAAAGACCGGATCTGATGTTGACCTCCTAGCTCACAGAGATGGGAGGCAAAATACAGTCTGTAAAGATGGCAAACAGGAGAACACGAGAAAACAACCTTTATAACAGGCTCTCTCTCAACATACTAACCGCTTAATCCATTAATCACAGAAATGTGTTAATCCATTGAGAACAAGCTAGTCCTGCCTTGTCATATCTTACTGTAGCATACACTGTACTGGTAAGTTGTCACATGCCACTGAAAATGTCTGGACATCGTGAACTAAAATAAATAGTGCTTCCTTTGAAGTTGTTTTGGGTGTCTTGGTCACACTCTACTCATGTTTAGGGGTCAACATTGGCTTTCTTTTCAACATGACAAAAGACAAAAATCTTTGGACTTTCATGAGCATGAGTCAGCTAGACTAATAAGGTCCATCTGTATGCAACCAGATTTTCATGGTTTATGTCTTCATTCAAAGTAATATTTACTTTTAGTTACTGAGCCCTTAAAGAAGTTTCTTAAGAAAAAAAACCAAACATGGTCTCTGCTCTCAGGAAACTCACAGTCCACCAGACAGCCAAGGTGGGGCTGACCACAAAGCTGCTGCAATTGAGGAAATGCAAAAATCCTAAGAAACTCAAAGCAGTTTCCTTACTTGGCTTTCCAAGTAAATGACCTTAATTTGCTCCCTCTGCGGATGTAGCTGAAAGAAGATTGGAATGCATCACACATACGACTCAAAGAGAAACACAGATGTGACCCTTAGTTGCCGACAGAAGGAACATGTAGAGAAGTATAAAGCAAGAAATCCAAGGTGTCATCTTCAAACCCCCTCACCCCAGGCTGGCCTGGAACTTGTAATCCTTCTGCCTCTGCCTCCTTCAGCAAATTATGGGCATGCCACCACAACCTATCAACAAAGGATATTGAGCCTATAGTTCATGATCCTAGAAAAGCTAAGTAACAAGGTGAACCCTAAGAAAAACATATATAGAACCATCTGGAAAGTCAAAATAGACAAGACTGCCTGGCAAAATTGGGAGCATGGGGGTAGGGGGAAAAGGGAGGGTAGAAGAGGAAAAGGAGGGGAGAAAGGGGAGGGCTGAAAGAGAACTTGAGGGAACGGGATAGTCAAGATGAAGGAAGGACAGGGATGAGAGCAAGGAAAGAGATATCTTGATTGAGGGAGCCATTATTGGGTTAGCAAGAAACCTGGATCTAGAGAAATTCCCGGGAATCCACAAGGATGACCCCAGCTAAGACCCTAAGCAATAGAGGAGATGGTGCCCAAACTGCCTTTGTCCCCTGTAGTAAGACCGATGAAAATCTTAAATATCACCATAGAACCTTCATCCAGCAACTGATGGAAACAGAGGCAGAGACCCACATCAGAGCACTGGGCCGAACTTTCAAAGTCCTGTTGAAGAGTGGGAGGAGTGAGAATATGAGCAAAAAGGTCAACACCATGATGGAAACACCCACTGAAATAGTCTAACTGAACTAATGAGAGTTCACCAACTCTAGTCGGACAGGGAAGGAACAAGCATAGGTTAAACTAGTCTCTCTGAATGTGGTTGAGAGTTGCATGGCTGGGGCAGACTTCGGGGCCACTGGCAGCGGGCACCAGGATTTATCCCTACTGCTTGTACTGGCATTTTGGGAACCTATTCTCTTTGTATGGATGCCTTGCTCAGCCTAAATATAGTAGAGAGGGCCTTGGACCTTCCCCAAAGCAATGTGCCTTATCCTCTCTGTGGAGTGAATGGGGGGTAGGGTGGAGCGGTAAGTGGAGGGAATGGGAGGAGGGGAAGGAGTGGGAACCTGGATTTGTATGCATAATGAAAAAAGTTTGTTTTCTTTTTTAAAAAATAAAATAACTTCCTCCCTGCAAATGTTTTCTCTTGGCCCTTAGCGGTTGTGTTTGATGAGGGACTCAAGTTACTGAGTTCTTCCTGGATGTTCTGTGGTAATAGTATAGGGAGAACCTGTTAGGGAAAGAGTGGCAAATTTATATATTTTCTCTCTCTGTGTGTATGGTCTATGTATGTATGTGTATATGCATATGTACGTGTATATACATGTTTCTGTGTTTGGGTAGCACATGTGACACATGTGTAGAGATCAGAGGACAGTCTCTGATGTTGGTCCTCACCTTCCACTTTATTTGAGACATGGTCTCTTTATTGTTAACCACTGCGTACATACACTAGGCTAGGTGAACCAAGCTTCAGTGGATTCTCCAATCACTGCCTCCCACTTTCCTACAGGAACACTGGGATTATAGGCAAACATCGTGGCACCCAGTTTTATGTGGGTGCTGGGGATTTGAAGTCAGATTCTCATGCTTGTATGTCAAGCACTTTATCCGATGACCCCAATAATTTATATCATACATCAAAATGAACAGTCTGAGTGAAATTTGTTATCTGGCTAGTAAGTATTGATTAGTAAAAAGTATTGTTACTCCAGGCAGGCTCAAGTAAGTCTTTAGACTCAGACTGACTTATTCTAAATCTTGGAATATGTTGTGCAGCTTGTTGATCAGGAACATCCCTTTTATGAAAAGCATTCTTCAACTTAGACTGTCCTTAGGTTGCTTTACGATAGGAAATGTCGAGCTATTCTAAAACTCTCACACATTCTTGGGGCAAGGTTTGCAAAGAGATGACCTGACCCAAAGTTCATTGGTTTTTTTTTTTTTTTTTAGTTTTCCTTTGTTTTTTTCTTTTTCTTTCTTTCTTTCTTTCTTTTTTTTTTGTGAAAGTCTGGCTTTGTATGCATGCTCAGTTATTGACTGCTGTGCACAAATAGAATAGCCCTCTCTGGGCTGGCATACAAGTCAGGATACTAAATTTGTACAACAGAATGTCGGCTTTGCCACCTGCACACCTGTTATCGCAAGCATATGGCGCTTTCTTTAATCAACAACACAAAATATAGGCATCTCAGGCTCTCATCAGAGACTGCGGGCCTGCCTCCCATCTAGTGCTTGGCAAAAGCTAACTTACAACATCTGATATTTGAAGGAGAAATTATAATACAAACTAACTCCTCATCCCTTTAGGTACCTAAGTTAAATGTTTTTTGCTTAAATGTAAATATTTCAACAACAAGGGATCTCTGCGAGCCTCTCCCAGAGGCTCTGGTGCAGAGATGAGCTACAATCAAGGTAAACACATGCTCACCTGTGGGCTGTTTTGACATTGCTTGTAATTAAACATGTGATAATCACGTTTCAAATTAAGAAGTGAAATACAGAGAACTACAGGGCCTTGATTCCTCCAAAAACTTAGGGAGCTACTCAGTAGCCCTCAATTTTCATATCACTGAATTTTTTTTAGTAAGAAATAAACTTCAAACCTCTTATTTTCAGTAATGTAGAATCCTGATCAATAGTAATCCTAATTGTCATTGTCTTGTTTACTTTATGAAATAAATAATCTGTGTCACCGTTATATGCTGAACATTATACTAAACACAGATAGATAGGTTTATGACTCCTGTTCTCAAAGAACAAGGAATTGATTTTTAAAAATTAATCAAAATAATACACCGTTTTTAATTGTACAATAGCCACAGCTACCAACAATCAATGATAATAGGTAAGCATATTTAGGTATTCGTTACTTTACCCATTAGATAAAAATAAGAGCTGAGCTTTCCAAAACACTCCCTGTGTCACTTGCCTTTTATTTTGGGATCTAAAATTTGCCTGCTGTTGATTTCTGTGCAATTTGTAAAGTATGGCTCAATTCTGTATAACTTAACCGGATCTCTTTTGAGATGATCTTCCTTCCTCACAGCCCCATCCCCCAGCCATTGCTAACAGCTTGAATGTCCTTATACTTATTGTTGTTTCTATTTCTGTATTTGATCCATTGGGCTAGCATAGTACCACAGGACTTATTTAATAGTTTCTTACAGTAAGATATTTGATAGAGACAGGATTCTCAATATTTTCTTCTCCAAAAGGGGTCCATTATTCTTAATCTCTGTTGTATCTATATAAAGTTAGCTGATTTTTTTTCTCTGAAAAAGACTGCAGGAGAGAGAGTAGGAAAAGTCCATACTTTTAAAAATGATGATGATGAGCATCTGTGTATGCTGTGGATGTCTTAGTTAGGGTTACTGTTACTCTGATGAGACACCACGACCAAAAGCAAGTTTGGGAAGAAAGGGTTTATTTGGCTTACACTTCCACACCATGGTACATCACTGAAGGAAGTCAGGGCAGGAACTCAAGCAGGGCAGGAACCTGGAGGCAGGAGCTCTGATGCAGAAGCCATGGAGGGGGGCTGCTTACTGACTTACTCTCATGTCTTGCTCAGTTAGCTCAGCTAGAGAACCTAGGACCACCAGTTCAGGTATAACACCAACCGCAATGAGCTGGGCCCCCTGCGTCTGTCATTAATTAAGAAAAATGCCCTACAACCCGATCTTATGGAGGCATGTTCTCAATGGAGGTTTTTTCCTTTCAGGTGACTCTAGGATGTGCCAAGCTAGAGTGAAATTAGGCAGAGCAGTATGTGTGGAATTCAGAGGACAACTCTGTAGAGTCACTTCTCTCCTTCCATTTACGTAGGCTCTAGGCATCAAACTCAGGTCATAAGATTTGTGCAGGAATCACTGTTCCCACTTGCCCAGCCTTCAGGTTTTTAGCTGGCATTGAGCTGCTTTCTAGATCATTATGAAGAACAGTGACATTTTTAAATTTTATTTTAGCTGTCTGTGTGCGTGTGTGTGTTAGTATATGTGTGTAGATGCTCATAGGTATCCCTGGAGTGATTAGTAGCAGCCTGACATGGTTCTGAAAACTGAACCCAGTTCCTCTGCAAGAACAGCACCCATTCTTAACCATCTCTATGGCTTTGAACATTGACATTTTATCATAGATAACTCTATCATCTGTGTACACTGTAAAAATTTCAGATTTTTAAGATTCTTATTCAAGTACTGTATTTTAAATTTTTCCATATTTTAAAATTGTATTTCTAAATCTAAATATAGCATTCTCCTGATGTCATGAGTAGTATTTTTAAAATTGCATTATTTGTTTATAGCCTGTTGTAGGAGGCCGCTTGTTTGTTCCCGGCTGCTCAGATCACAAAATAATCACAGATAAGCCATATTATTTGCAGTACTGTTTGACCAATAACTTAAGCATATTTCTAGCTTGCTCTTGTATCCTAACCCATCTCCATCAATTTGTGTATTGCCACGTGGCTGTGGTTACCTGCATGGTTCCAGCCTGCATCTCTTCCTGGGTGGAGGCTACATGGCTTCTCCTGACTCCACCTTCTTTCTCCAGCATTCAGTATAGTTTTCCTCGCCTAGTTCTACTCTGCCCTATCAACAGTCCAAGGCAGTTTCTTTATTCATTGACCAATGAAAGCAACACATATATACAGAAGGGCCTCCACACCAACACCCTACATAGCTAAATATGGTTGCTTTCTTAATGTAATTTGTAGCTCCAATAATCAATCCAAAGGTCTTTTGCATATAAAATATATAAAATTAATTATGACATTTGTGAACAAATAAGTTTGTTCTCCCCTCTCTAAACATACAACACTCTTTCCTTACTGATTGGCCCAGGCTTATTCATCATCTTCATCCTTTCTTCCATACCCCTTTTCCCTCTGAGCTTTGGTATCTTTATGCATTATGCTTAACAACTTTTTTCCTTTCTGTGAAGCTATGGGCCATTTGCATTTAGTGTTAATACTATGGACTTGAGTTTGATTGAAACTTACATTTGAATTTGTTCTTCCTATTTGTCTCAAGTCTTTAGTGTTTTATTTTCTCTTCCATGTTTTTAAGTGTTTCCCTAGAAACCACATTAAGACCTTACTGTATACAAAAGTCAAATGTTTCATGATTAACATGTTTCTCTTGAAGGCACACAAGAATATTGACACTCCTGTCCTCCCCAATACATGCCACTTCACTTCAGAATTAATTTTATGTCTATGGTGATTGTGTGTGGAACTTCCACAAAGCAAAGCTCACAGCACTCTGTTGTAGATCAGCAATGACTTTGGAGTTGAAGTGTTTTGCTGGTACGCTTACTTCCCTGTATCTCTGCATTTTTGCCTTCTTGTGGTCTTGATCTAGAATTTTACCAGTCTTCTAACTGAGTTTTAATGTCTTGCAGTATTTCCTGAACACATAAATAAAATGCAATTTGTAGGTGATTGATCAATTTAAAACTAACCTAAGTTAACATGACAAGACCTGTAGCTAGAAAGATGACTCAGTAGTTAAGAGCAAGGACTGCCCTTGCAGAGGACCCAGGTTTGGTTCCCAGAACCCAGGTTGGGCAGATCCCAACCACCTGGAGCTTCGGCTTCAGCAGATCCAACAGCCTCGTTTCCTTGGGCCCCTGCAGGTACACAGTACACATAAACTCATGCAGGTGCACACAAACACATCTAAACATCAGCAAGTCTCTAATTAAAAACAGATGACAAGACCTTGGACAAAGGCAGTGACAGCATACATGGAATGCCAAGAAAATACTAAAGAAAGCTTTGAAAGGATTTAGTTTGGATCTCTGAATTTATATGAATTATGGGCAATAAGTGTTTCCTTTATAATAATATAAACCTTAAATACTTCTGGGGAACTTAATGCCAAGAAAATTTTATTTCCCTACCATAATTTCTGTGCTTCTTTTCCCCAAGTTAAAATAATAGTGATTTGTCTTTCTGTGGATAGCTAGGGCACAAATCAAAGCTCAGTTTAACTCTGATTTTATATTTTAATAGGCAATGTTCTGCTGCCAAATAATACCTAATATGGTTTACATAGTTCCAAGCTAAGGTTTCATATTTTTTAATGTTTGAACATATGCTGACATAATTCAAACATGAGTTTCAAATATTCATTGCTAGATGGCCCACTCTAAGTACTTGTTCAAACAAAATATACACTATGTAAAAATAGATGCACGACTCTGAAGGAACCAGGTTGTCGTTCTGTATTTCATTTTCATTTTAGCCCAGCTCCACAACGACCCTCCTGAGAGTTCTGCCCACCTGGGTAAATGAGCCCATTCACAAGTCTTGATTTTGCCAGTGTCCTCATAAAGAATAGGCTCACAAGGCTTTTCAATGACTTTTGTTGAACTATTCTGGCCTTTAGCTTGTGAAGATAACCCTTGGCTCTCTCACACATCTGTCTTATAGACACATAAATACAATGCTTCCTCCTCCATCCTCTTACAGTACTTGTGCTTTCACATTATAATAATGGATCCTTGTTGTGAAATACTAAAGGTGAGATCAGTTGGAGACTTTAAAAGATGAGGCCAACATCTTTACTGTCCTAAATCAATAATTTCATGGCTATTGATTATCCCAAAATCAGGTCTATAGTAAAAGCCAGTTTGCCTCTGCCAGACTCCTCACAGTAAGAAAATTCTCATCAGAGTCAATCCCCTAACTTTGCCTTCCTATTGCTTAGAACATTGAGGTTAATAAACTTTCATAATGATAAATTTCCCAGTTTCTGATATTTTGCTACAATACTAAAAATAGGAAACAGAGGCACACAATTGTGTTAAAATTGCTCAAATTGAGATAAAGAACTTGATGCTTATTCTTTTGAAAAACTTTTTGTTTCTGTTAAAATTTTTAGTTACCTTGATATTTTTTATTAAATGGCTTTATTTTTGAGAATTTTATACAATATATTTTATAATAGTGCCCTGTTCTTTTCATGCTCTTATCTAAACACCCTATTTTACCCCTTAGCACTCCTATATAAAATGTAAAATAAGTGTTTTTTGCATGAATAAGCTATAAGGAATTACAGTCAATCCATTGTTTTTCTTGGAGCAATTGCTCTTGAAAGTCCCTTTCTTCCTGATTGGATCTGAACTTCAGGCCTCTTAAGCCCTAGTGCAGCTTCTATCTGGGGTTGTCTCTACTTCACGATCATACTGGCATCATAAACTTTCTGTTCTATGTTGACCTTTTTGGCCTGGAGCCATTGCCGTCCTGGCCTGGATGACTGAACTGCTCTACATTGGTTTATTTTCTTATAGAATGACCGCATCTTGTAGCACCGTGACAGGAAATACACAGAACTTCTCAAGTTCTGAGATTTCAAAGTACTTTGATTTTTCGTGTTTCTCCCCCTCTCGATGGGTCTTTTTAGCCTGCAGATACATGTTCTTTGATAGTTAACATTTTTTCTTGTACAACTTGATTGGCAATCCATCCCATTTCTTTCTCTTGTTTTCCCTTTATTACTAGAATGTTTTTGCTCTTTAAATGTAATTTTTCTCTTTATTTACATATTTATGTTCTTTATGATTCTCTCTGAGAGGTTTACTCAAATTTACTTTCCACATTTACTTTTCCAAATTTATCTTTTATTCCATATTTTAGTTCTGTTAATATCATTTCCAAAGCTGTTTAATCCAATTCAATTCTACAAATGTTTATGAAGCATTTATCAAATGTTACTTACTGTATGTAGGCTGTTCATGGGGCGAGAAACAAACACATTTGTAGATTTAAAAGTTTATAATCTGTTAAGTTATGAATACGTATCGACACAACAAAACCAGGGTTATCCAAGTCAACAAATCTTCAAAGAAGAGAAGAAAAAACTTTTATCACTATTATTTTAATTTCTAAACCAGAAATTCATTTAGTGAGATCAGCAAATTAATTTTAAAATACTGCTAGTGATCATATGCTCAAAAATCAACAAATTTGCTATCTATATAGACTCAAATAAATCTTTGATTGACACTGGTTGAGTGATTCTAATATATCTTAGAGCCTATGATGGACAGGAAATAAAGTTTACTTTTGAATATATATATATATATACATACATACATATATATATATTAAGTCTTATTACAATGTTGAGATCAAATAAAGCTGATTTTAAAAAGTACATGAAGAGTTCAGCTACTACCATAACCTCTGTGAGGAAATCACACCCTTGCCTTTTACCCTGGCTTTGAAAAAATAATCTTCTAACTGAGGTCACATAGAAGATTATTCACAGCTTAAATCTGGTAAGAGAATAGAAAATATCAGGACAAGAACAGATATTTCACAGTTTTGACTAAAAAATGTACAATCAATGTTTATAATGGAACAGCATAAAATAATTGGTATTTGACACAGGAGCCTAGATCTACTTCTTTGCATTGTAGAGTAGACAGCGTGGGATTTTAGAAAGTCGAAAGACAAGGTGGCTGTCTTTATTCTTTAAGCAAAAAAAAAACCCCACTCAAGTCAATAGCCTATTTGATGATGGTGGGAGAGGCAAGGTACAGAAGAAAAAGCTAGCAGAAGGCATTGGGAGGGCGGGGTGACTGTCTGCAGATGTGCAATATGTTTCCTCTAAAGGTATGCAGGCATGTAACACAGCTGAAGAAAATTCCAACAACCCTGTGGTTTGCTACTTTCTGGATGCTTCAATCACAAGGATTTCTGCCCACTGGGCCCTGGATGCAGTATTTCTGAGAATGAGGTGCAGCACTCAGCTTCACTGGCGGTATAACTTGAAAGCCCATATTTTACCAGAGTGTACTCAACATTAGTGGGGTATACCCTTCACAGAGTGAAGGATGTTTTATGTAATGGACTAAAGAATCCCAGAATTGATTTAGATGATTCAGACCTTTATAGGCTGTTGGACGTGGTGGCACAAATAATCCCAGCACTTGGGAGATAGAAGGAGGGAGACCGGAGTTCAAGATCTTTGAGTATGTAGTGAGTTCTTCCCTAGCCTAGGCTATATAAGCCTATGTACGTCTCTATTCTTATCAGTTGTGTGGTGACTGACTGGTTGGATGCCATAAAACTGAGCAGCTCATGCTTCCTATGTCTAATACATTTTTCCCTAAAAACATTATTATCAAAAGGTAATTTCCATCTCAAGAGTCTCTTAGCCCAGTGTCAAAATGTAGACCTCACAGACATTTGTTGAATTAATAAGCTTTTAGTTACATTTTTTACCTGCTATGCTAAAAATCTTATGTGATTCCTCTTGACCCCATGAGACTTTTCTTGTTTTTTATATTGCATTTTATCCATTCCTAAAAGGTTCAAAGGTAAGAGACTTAAATGGTTCTTCAACAAATATGTATGCACCGGCTACCATGCCCATGTATCTCTGGACTATAAGACAATATATGTAATCTTCAGAATTTTTTAAATCTCTAATAAGGAATCGACACGTCCCAAATCTTTATGAGATGAGCCAGTGCTTTATGTTGTTAAATGCTAAGACTACAATGACCTTACCCATCCTCACTTCTCAATAGCCCTAAGTGACAGATTTTACTCAGGGTTTCACTTCCTACATATTTCTAGCAAAGCTTGGGCATTGCCATATGATGACTCCATTGTCCCTTCCACAGCATGTTTTTCTCTTATACACCTGTTCAAGCCCTAGAAAGTTAACCCCTTCTTGGTCCAGTGAGAACGCCATTCTGTGCCCATGTCTACTAAGCTTTAGCTGTGTTAGGTCAGTGACACACAGGAATGGAGGTGGGAAAGGAGTACAGAGATGAAGAAGAGTGTTTATTTATTTTCTCTTCTTTTGCCCTGAAGTGGTTCCAACAGCCACCGAATCTCTCTCACCCTTTTAAACACAGGGACTCCTCCTGGCTGGCTGGAACTCAGGATGCCTTCAAGCTCATGAGTCCTTCTGCCTCGGATTCCCACATGGTTTGAGCCACTGTACATGGCTTATATTCTTTTTTTTTCTTTTTCAGACAGTCTCAGTGGGTATTCCTGTTGCCCTGTAGCTCAGACTAGACTTAGACTTACAGTGATCCTCCTCTCTCTGCCTCCCTAGTGCTAGGATCATAGATCTGCACCATCTCGCACAGCTTTTCGTTCTTAACTACAGATCTTTTCCCAGGACCTGCCTGTGGGCTCTGATATCAGCCAGCCTGGCACGGCCATGGCTTGAATACAGCTTGGTATCTGGAAAGCTAGCAATTTAGAAAGACAAAAGGTAAAAGGCTTGGCTCCGGCCTTTTTTTGACTTGTAGATTGCCCAGGAAGGAGTTGCTGGCTCCAAAGCTGGTGAGATATGCAGGTGTATGGATGAGAGGTGTGGTGTCCCCAGAAAAGGAATGTGAATAGAGAATTCCTGAGGGTGGAGGAGCGTTTTCAGAGGGCATTCAGAGCTTGGGAGGAGAGGAAATAAACGCATGGTCATGCTGTAAGGGCAAAGAGGTCCTGAGCTGCCTTTGAACGATGATGGTGTGAGTCTGATTCTTCCACGCGCCTCCAAGAACACGCTTAGGGCAAAGCACAAGTTTCTATGTTGGGGCGACGGTCCCCGACACCTGCCTCTTGGGTCACATGAGGCTTGACTAATTTCAGGTGTCAACTTTCTTAGGCTACAGGTACTTAGACATGGAGCCAATCATTACTTAGATTCAATTTCGACCACTCAGCACAGGGTCCCAGCATGTGAGGTTTCCTTAGTAAGATTACTATTTCAGGTAATGACTTCTGAGTAAGCCTGAGAGTAGAGGCAGATTTTCAGAATAGAAAAAAAAATAGTCTCTGTTACACATGAATGTGAGCATGCATGGCACACAAACACTACACATACACACACACACACACACACACACACACACGCACGCACGCACCATGCACACGCATGAGAGAGAGGGGGGAGAAAGAGATAGAGATGGAGACAGACACAGGCACAGAGAGAGACTCAGAGAGACAGAGAGATAGAGACAGAGAGGGAAACAGAGACAGAGGGACTGATTCAGAAATTTCTGAAAGCAGCAATAAACCCCTGGAAATCACAGAGTAAAAGATGGGCCATGCATAGAAAAGAACCTGGGCTGAGTGCTGCTACAGCTGTGTGGCTCCCCAACAGGGAAGCAGGTTATGGGGGATACCTCTCAAGAGCAAGCAGATAGCCTTGGCGAACAGAAACAGGCAGTCTTACCCCAGGGACCGCCTTACAGAGCTCACAAACCTTAAAACCAGTTTCAAATGTTGATGAAACGATCATTCCCTCAGTGGGGTTTGGGTGAGGTCAACACTGCACAGCAATCCCATTAGTCACCCATATGGAATCACCCATGGAGAGCACAGGCTGGGGACCATCTTTAGAAAGAACCTATTGTTTGGAAGTGAGCCACTTGGGGACCTGAGAATAGGAAAAGAAATTACAAGGCAAGGAGACTGAATTTACCTTGCTGCAGCCTCGGGGTGAGGGAGAGCACTGAGAGGCTTTGAGGGGTGGAGGTGGAAGTTGGGGGCAGACGTTGGCGAGTCAAAAGGCTCAGAGAATTTCTGCTTAGGCAGTGACATGCAGGAAAGTCCAAGCCCATGCTCAGTTGCCAGGAGCAGATCTCATCAACAGAGACATACCCTGGAGTTTGATAGTCCTGAGAGATAATGGACGAAGAAACTCATCCCTGAATCCACCCACTTACCATCCACTGCTGTGGCGCTGGTACACTCCATCCCTAATGGGCAACTTGACCCCTGTGGCTGTGTCCATCAGCAAGGTGACGGGTGTTTTGATCTTGAAAGTATGAAGACAGGCTCTCCACCTGCATGCAACTCAGTGCTATGACTGCTTCCTGTACACCCAAGGCACTTGGAAAACACCCAACCCCAGCTAGGGATTAGCCACCCCAGTGGGTACCACCAAGGAGATGCAGGAGCATGAACCTGCCCAGCTCATAAACTACACAGCAAAACTTGGCCAGCAGAGGCTCCTCCCTGGAATGAAAAGAAGAAAAATGACTGAAGTCAAGCTCAGAGGACGTCATACACGTGCCTAATACAAGGTCAACAGCAGGACCACAGGAAAGATTACAAAAGCCGGCAGGTTCAACCATCACCGGCTACCCTTCTCCAATGCGTATAGTGAAGGTTTATGCTTTTTTAGCTAAGAAAGAACCTACTCCACAGTTTCATTTATTTTTGCCTCTTATGCTCACCCATCCTTAGAAATTTTTGGCAGCATATTATAGTATATTGTGCTTAAAATCATATTTTAATTTTTATTTCCCTTTCATACATTCTTCTAATTTTGTTTACACCATTCATTATTGAGTATTTATTTATTTATTTATTTATTTATTTATTTATTTTCCCTTGTGTCTCTGGGTTCTCCCCTCCTGTCTGTCTTTATTTCTTCCATATGTTTAATGGTATTTCAGCTTACTGGAGTGAGTTTATAAATAAATTTGCTTTTTAACTTGATGTTCACAAAATACGATTCCATGGTTTATTTTTAATTTCCCTTTTTATGTTTATTTAATTTTGGTTTTGGACTTTATTATTACTGGGAAATCTCTTTTACATTTTAAAAATGTCTTTTTAAAGTTCTTGCTATTCCTTCCCCTAACATGGTTCTCTACTTTTTTACTCTGTTCAACTTTCTTTCCTCTCCATTTCCTTTTTCTCTACCTCTTTCCTTTAGTTCCACATTTACCCGACATAATGTTTAGTTTCATGTCACATTCTGCACTAGCTTCCCAGTGTCTGGTTTATGGCCATTGGTGGCTTTAGTCATTTCTGAGTGGACTTCTACATCTTTGGGGTTCGAAGGGCCTGCTGTTGTGGCATTTGTTTTTGCCTCACTAGGTGGTGCTTGGGAGTGAAGCCTCAAGAATAGGTTGTTAAATAAAAGATCTCCAAATAAAACAGGAAGAGACCTTCAAGCAGCAGATATGCATGCTGCATCACGGAAGTCCAGGAGCTCTGGAAAGACAAGGGAGGTGACAATCTCTACCACTACTGAATTCAAAATAAGTAAAACCCCAGATGAGGATTTCAAAGGCTTACCTAGTAAAAATGACCAAAGACCTCAAAGAGGACAGAGAATGATCCTTTCAATCCAGACCCTAGAGAAGAAAGCCAACAGCGTGGGGTGGAAATGTCAGCAAAACGGATGAAAATGCTAGCAAGATAGGAGAAAGTTGCAGCAAAGGAATTTGAGTTGGGAAAAGCAGTAGAAATGATACTCAACAAACCAAATGAAACACAAATAGAAAACATCACCAGGGGCTTAACCAGGCAGACGAACAAATGTCAGGGACATAGGACAAGTTGGAGAAATCCTAAACCAATGGGCTTGACATATACACATATACACAGACACACTTACACACCCAAATGTGTGCATGTGTTTATATTGTGTTTTTGGAGGTGTGCGATGACCACATCCTTTCATGTCCTTTAGATATGGAGATGGCAACAGCTTCCCACTGTTGTCAGCCTGCAAGTTGATCCCTTGTTGACTCTCACTGCTTCAGCAACACAACTGTAAACAGACCCTCCATAAAACTCCTCCAGACCCCTCTTCAGGGTGCCATCTGCTTTCTGTGGGAAACCTAAAGGACACAGCTGCTCACAACCGTCTCACTGGGCCAGCTGAGAGGACACAGGACTTCAGACACCTGACCTCAAAGGCACCTAAAGACCCATTTCTAAATGGCTAGGCTCCACGCCATGCTACCCGCTAGTGTCCACCTCCCTACCCTTGTACAGTCTAGTATGACTGGGTGAAGAATGTGACTAGCTCTTTACAACTCCTTATATGATGACATAAGAGAAACAATGGACATACTTTTATCTCAGACAGTTTTTATCTTCCTTTAATGTTGAGTGAGGTGGGCATGGAGACTTAATACTTGAAATCCCATTACGCAAAAGAATGAGGCAGAATTTGAAGATATCACAGTGAGTATGCCAGCCTGGATTAGAAAGTAAGAAACTTTTAAAAATAAATAGATAAATGGAAACAGTTTAAAAACCAAAATAAATAAATGCAGCCAGAAGACAGGTTACCTGGGACTGACTGCCCATATTTTAATCTTTTGTGAACTTCAAAAAGACAGTAAGATATGAAACAACAAAGTGTTAAGTGAAGAATCCTCTTTTTCAGTTTTAGTCGCAATATGGGTTCAATAGACTTTATATTTCAGCCAGTTCAATAGTGTTATTTTCAATGTAAATGTACTTTTGGTTGCAAGCAACAGGCTTTCACACTTTTAATGTGCTTTCTCTGAGGTCACAACTGTTTACATAGAGAGAGTAGGATACTCAGCTCCATAGGACAATGCCTTAATCCCATTTATTTTATAACTGAAACTCCAATTTCGCTTGTACCCAAGGGGCTATAAACATCTATTACATGGATGTAAAGAATCAAGAAATGGCAATGAAGCGTAGGATGTGACTGTTGGCACTGAGAACAGTTGGAGCTAACCTTGGGCCCTTGGGTGGCACAGGAGGAAAAGCCCCCTGTTCTTCCCTCTTCACTGTGCAGCTCTGCCCCTCTTTTCTTTCCAGGCCACTTCCTGTCAATTATATGGTAAATTTCCTTTAAACCGGGTATCAGTCTGTGAAATGACTCAGAAATGTGGTGGCAACACTCATTCCTGTCCTCTGCTTGTCAGTCCACCTTTGACCTTTACAAGCCAAAGTTTTCTACTCTATAATTACAGATGGGTGGATGGGGAGGGGCTGAATGGAAGGACCAAGTGGGGAGGGGAAGAGATTGAGGAAGGGAATACAGAATTATGGGCATTTTGAGGCATAGAATGCAAACTTAATACAGTAGAAGCTTCTTAAAATTTATACTTTTATAAAGGCGATCTAAATGAAATTTCCAAATAATGAGGGAGACAGAGTCTCACCTGGCCATCTCTAGTCACCAAATGCAGCTTTCAGTACCTGGATTGGGTTTCATCTAAGTGAGTTGTTAGCCAAAGGAATGCCATAGGAATCTCCAAAACACAGGCTACTGCCAAAACAATAGGTTGTTCTCAACAAACTGATAAGGCCCTGTTGCAGAAGACAACAATCACACAACTTTTTGAACATGAAGAAGTCAAGCTGTTGCCTACATAGAGCCTTCAGCTATATGTCCTAGTATCTTCAGTATTGGAAGGTACTCCGCATGCTACCAAAAGAGAAATATAAATGACAAGCCATAGGTCCTTTGATCAACAGTGGAGTCCTCCCTGCAAGATATGCTAGGGCAATGGTGGCACCAAGCTTGTGGGAATAACTAATGATTTTACTTAAGGCCCATTCCATGAAGTGGGACCTATACCTGATCCTGCTTGGGTGACCAAGAACCAGAGACTATACAGCCCATGGACCTAGGGCAAAATCAAATACTTTTATTCTAAAAAACAAACAATAACAAAAAAAAAACACAGTTACAAGTGACCCCTCATGATATTGTGTTATACTTAAAGATCAATGCCTTGATAAGTCATCAGAGAAGCTTCTTCCTGCAAAAGATGGGAACAAATACAGAGATCCACAATCCACAATCAGACAGTATGCAGAGAGTGAGAGACCTTGGAACACTCAGCCTTAAATGGAATGTCTTCATCAAATCTCTCCCACTTAGAGCTCAGGGAATCCTGTGGACGAAGAGGTAAAAAGAGTGTAAGAGTCAGAGAAGATGAAGGACACTAAGAAAACAAGTGTAATCAGAGACTGCTTGTTTGTTTCCTGGTCACCCAGACCCAAATAATCACACAGAAACTCTATTAATTACAACACTATTTAGCCAATAGCTTAGGTGTATTTCTACCTAACTCTTACATGTTAAATTAACCCATTTCTATTAATCTTTGTATCACCATGAGGCTGTGGCCTACCGGTAAATTCCAGCATCTTTCCCCTTTTACATGCACCTCTCTGACTCTGCCTTCTTTCCTCCTCTATCTCTACTTGGATTTCCCACCTTACTATATTCTGCCCTGCCATAGGCCAAAGCAATTTCTTTATTAACCAATAGTTAAAAAAAACATATTCACAACATACAGAGGTGGTGCGGGACAATTCTGTCAATCATGTTTTAAATAAACGCTGATTGGCCAGGCAGGAAGTATAGGCGGGAAAACCAGACAGGAAGTAGAGGTGGAGCAAGGAGAACAGGAGAAATTGGGAAGCAGGAAGCTTCCCTGGCATTCCTGTGCAGTCCATCCAC